>CAJPEV010000578.1:2382-99729 GCA_905338385.1 Darwinula stevensoni | reverse complement strand
ACTCTTGTTCCGATCTTCAGTGGTTTGGTGGTAGCTGATGAGGGTTTGCCGACGCGTTGGAAGAGTTTCCAAAAGTCTTTGGGATCTGTCTCCTGATTTAGGTTGGAGCAATATGTATCCCAGTAAGTTTCCTGATCAAGGGCAAGTAACTCCTTAATTTCCTTGTTAAGGCCATTGATGATGGGCCTGAGTTCGGGGTAACCGTGACGGTGGTAGATTCGACGAAGACGTCGGCGTTCACGGATCTTATTCAGTGTAGCAGTAGAGATGGAGTAAGGACGTCCAAGGCGACGAGCGACCTTGGGGACGGCCAGGTCTTGTGCGATAAAAATCGCTTCTGCTACGATGGTTGCAGAGTCGTCTAGGAGTGAGGGAGTTTCTAGGGCCAGCGTGTCTGGGAGGAGCGAATCTAGGATTTCGTGAAATTCCCCCCAGTCCGCATTTTTAAAGTCGTATACCTCCCTCACAAAGTTGGAGCGAGAGGGGGCGCGGATGTCGAGCGTGACATGAATTGGGAGGTGATCGCTGCCGAGATCTGCCCCCTGACTAAAAGAGGGGAAGAGGTCGAGCAAAGCGAGGTTTCCAATTGCAAGATCCAGTCTGGATGAAGCTCCCGTACGATCATTGTGATAGGTATGGGAGTCATCATTCAGAATCTGGAAGTCTGAATTGAGGAGAAAGTCACTAATTGCTTCTCCTCTTTGGTTTGTGTAATTAGGTGGATCTCCGAGATCTGGATGGTGGGCGTTTAGATCTCCAATGAGCAGGGTGGGACCATGGAGATTACTGATAAAATCCAGGTCTTCTAAGGAGGGAGTTGAGTCATGGTGGTAGGGTGGAAAATAGGCATGCACGATGTTAATGTGCCGCCGTGGAAATTTGACCCGCACAGCTATGACTTCGATGCCATTATTCCACACGTGATCTATGAGCATGGAATCTAGAGAGGAGTGCACATAAACAGCAGAGCCTCCCTGGTATGGCCTTGATGGAAATGTTGGCTTATAACTGTAAAATTCACGTATGCGGGGTGCAGATTTCAGTTTCAACTCGCTAAGGCATATGACTAGAGGTGTTGTTTCATCTATATAGTGAAGGATTTCCGCTCTCTTATTCTTGAATCCTTGCACATTAGCGTGCAGGATTAACGGAGGCGTGCTTAATGCGTCGCCGTCCATTCAGTAAGGAACGGAATAAGTGCGAGAAGAGGCGTGAGGGCAGCCATAAGGTCATTCACCTGCTTCTGCAGGGAAACAATATCCGTAGACAAGCTAGTGATGTCTACAGGCTGGGAGGCAGGCGGGCTTGGCTGAAGTGCTGGCCCATTCTTGCGTGGCTGTAAGCTAGTGGGAGGTATACGGTCCCACGCACGAGGGTTGAAAAGGCTCGAAAATGGTCGTGTCGAGATGTCTGGTGCAGAGAGGATGGGAGCAATTGGGGCAGGCTGTTTCCTTGGGTGAGCAGATGCAGGTGCAGGTGCCGGCTGTTTTCGAGCTGTAGCTATAGCTGCAGATGGCGGAGTGCTGGGGCTGGGTGGGAGAGGTGGAAAATGTTCCATATTCTTAGGTGGCGTCTGCGTCAAAGAGTGGGATGCAAGGAGGTCTTTCGCAAGCTTAGTTTCGCGAAATTGCTCCTTCATAAGGATTTTTTCCAAAGCTGCCCTTCTGTGAGGACAATCTGAAGAATTGGCCTTATGGGCGCCCTTGCACAGGGCACAAGTTGGAGTGAGTCCAGCTTTCATTTGTTGACATTCTCTATAGGAATGTCCATTCATGCCACAGAATGAACATCTAGTGGCTTTGTTGCAAGAGGATGCAAGATGTCCGAATACCATGCATTTGAAGCACTGAATGTTCCTGGGTCTTTGAGAGAAGACCTCGGCCTTGAAGGAAAGAGGGCCGATTTTCAGTGCTCCATATTCGAGTAGGCTTCGTGAGTTGTTGTTGTCAACTGCCTTCACTAGGAGAAGGGGGAGGGGTTGACCAGTTCGGGTTTTCCTCATCCTGATGATATCATCGGTGAGGGTTATTCCGGATTCCTCAAGGAATTCCGTGATATCTGTGATTTCAGTATCAAGTGAAACGCCTTTTAGGACGAACTTCAAGGAGTCCGCCCTTGTATTAGGGGCATGGACAGTGCCCATGTCAGATGGCAATTTCTCAATAAGCCTTTCGGCATCTTGTTGGTTGGGGACGTCCAAGACGTATCCCGTCCTTGTCTTTCTGATGTTGGTGATTTCAATGCCTTTGAGCGCTCCGAGAAGGGCTCTAACAAAGGCTATCGGATTACGGAACTTTTCCGGTACCGCCTCTATAAACAGGGGGGTTCGGAAGGGGTCCCGCACTGGCCTCTTGGTTCGTGTAGGATTCTGAGGGGGGCTGGCGTTGGTGTTGTGCCTACGTCTGGGAGTGACCTCTGTGAAGGGAGCAGGATCATTGTCCTCGTTGAGCGGGACTTCAATAGAGAACGAGTCAAGGGGTGAGCAGAGAAGACAGATAAAAGTTATGAACAGGAGAGAGAAAAGGAGCAGTTAGACAATGCAAGAACGTATAAAACCGATAAAATAGCTATTTTTTTATCACATGTTCATCACATGATAAGTTTGATAGGTTTGATAGGTTGGCCGTATGCAGAAACATTTTATACCTATCATGATAGGGTATCATGATAGGTATAAGAATCGCTTCATCTGTTACGATCCAGAGCTTGTTTATTCTGCTTATAACGAGCTACCTGGGTGGATTGCAGTGCATTTTATTAACCAGATTAATTATGTGAACCGTCGTAACTTGTGCTGAGCGCAGTTACTCTGGGATAGATTAAATCCCGTAGAATTCTTTGTATCAAGCCATGGCAGTCGGAATTCAAGCACTGGTCCGATACACGGGGTCAGATTAATACCGTTAAATCATCACACTGCTCACTCATGTGACACTCTCGTCAGTCATGTGAGCAGATACACATGGCATTGTTCCTGGGTGGGAGACGATCGATAGGAGGTTGTCGTCAGGAAGATTCACGAATACCTATCGTGATAGGTATAAAATACCTATCATAATAGGTATGAAGATACCTATCATAATAGGCCTCACGGTGGATACCTATAATTTGTTCTTGCATATGGAACTGAGCAAATAATAGACCTATCGCCTGATACCTATCACGATAGCTACCATGTAATAGGCATACGGGCCATTGACTTCAGAAAAGAGTGAGCGGGGTTAGACGAGGAAAAGGCAAGAGAGAAAAACCAAAAGACGAAGAGAAGAGAGGGTAGGAAGAGATCAGATATGAAGGACACGTGAAGGCAGAGAAGAGATGAAGGTTAGGAGAGCTGGAGGAAGTGCAAACAAGGTGTGCAGATCGAGCGAGTCGCTCGCATACCAGGTACTGGGAAGCCTTGAATAAGACAATTCGAGCTGCCGAGAGTTCTACCCCAACAGCTGAGACATAAGAAAGCAGTGGACTCATTAGGAACTGCTGTTCTGTCTGTTTGCTCGCGTACGTGGTTTTCAAAGGGAATAAGGGCAAATTTATTTCCTGGACTCCATGATTCTATCTGGAAGATGGGGATGACGGATAAGGAAGTGTCAAAGTTTATTGATTGCTACAGTGAGGTAAGGCGAGACATTTGAGGATGTAAAGGCGGCCAGGGGAACAAAGAAATGGTCAAAGGATAGGTGAGGGTTGGGGGGAGCATGGCTGAGTAGTTGAGTCATTTGGGAGATCATCGAGTGTGTTAGCGATATAATTTTCCCAACTGGCGATTCGACGGCGTATGCTGAAGATGTATGCTGAAGATTCAGCTCTGAACGCTCGTCGTCGTCCTTTGTGCTTCCTATCGTATGTTGTCAGGTATTCGTGTCCGTCTTCAGGGCAAGTGTCCTTCTCATAGAAGGAGAGAGCTAGATCTGAGGCGTACACGTCAAGAGGTGCAAGGCGACTGACCCTAAATATGTAATCAGAAGGGTAGTGACGTGGGATTCTGTACGCGAACTTAATCGCTGCTCGTTCGATGCGTGCAACCGTGTCCAAGGTGGAATCGCGGACATTGGCCCAGGCCGCAAATCCATACGTTAACACATGACGGATGTAAGCCTTATACAGGCGCATGATGACGTTGGGCTCACAACCGTTGACACGCGAGAGGAACTTCAGACAATTCAATTTACGAATTGCCTTTTGGCGTAGCATCTGCACGTGGGGGGACCAACGGAGGTGTTTGTGGTGGCCGCAAATCCGTACGTTAAAACAGGACGGATGTAAGCCTTATACAGGCGCATGATGACGTTGGGCTCACAACCGTTGACACGCGAGAGCAACTTCAGGCAATTCAATTTACGAATTGCCTTTTGACGTAGCATCTGCACGTGGGGGGACCAACGGAGGTGTTTGTGGAAAGTGATACCTAGAAATTTGCAGGTGGAAGCAGCGGGGATGAGGTCCCCATTCATCCAAAGCCTAAAGTTGTAGGTGTCTCGGGATAGGCTTCTAGGCACGTAAAGGTATGACGATTTGGAAGGATTCATGGAAATCCTCCAATCCTTACAGCAGGATGAAAGAGCATCGAGGACAAGTTGGGCGTCCTTTTCTAGCTGCACTTCATTTCTTCTCGTGAGCCATATGGCTGTATCATCTGCATATTGGCTGACATGTTTGAGGTCCCCATTCATCCAAAGCCTAAAGTTGTAGGTGTCTCGGGATAGGCTTCTAGGCACGTAAAGGTATGAGGATTTGGAAGGATTCATGGAAATCCTCCAATCCTTACAGTAGGATGAAAGAGCATCGAGGACAAATTGGGCGTCCTTTTCTAGCTTCACTTCATTTCTTCTCGTGAGCCATATGGATGTATCATCTGCATATTGGCTGATATGTGCATATGATGGTATGTGTCGAGGTAAGTCGTTGACAAACGCAAGAAAAAGCAGCGGTGCCAAGACTGATCCTTTTGGTACTTCAGCTGTAGTGATGTAATAATTAGACAGCTGGCTGTTGACTCGATCCTGGAATGCGCGACCTGTAAGATAGGATCGAATCCACCTGAGGACTGGAGCCGGAAGGAAGAGTTGATGGTGAAGCTTGTAGAGCAGGTCCTGATGCCAAACCCTGTCGAACGCCTTGGTGACGTCGAAAAAAAAAGGGCTAGGAAATGCATTCCTTTGTGTGTGGTGTGTAGCGCTCTATGTGTAAGCCGTGTTAGCTGTTCTACGGTTGACCTTCCCGGGCGAAAGCCATCTTGAGCTGGATTCAGAAGGCGTTTGTTTTCTAGGTAGGACGATATCCTTGTCGTTAAGATCTTCTCCAGGAGTTTACCTATGCAGCTCAAAAGGCTGATAGGTCGAAATGAAGATGGGTTTGAGGTTTGGGCTGGATGGGAGAGGCGGAAAATGTTCCATATTCTTAGGTGGCGTCTGCGTCAAAGAGTGGGATGCAAGAAGGTATTTCGCAAGTTTAGTTTCCCGAAATTGCTCTTTCATGAGGGTTTTTTCCAAAGCTGTCCTGTGAGGACAATCTGAAGGATTGGCCTCATGGGAGCCCTTGCAAAGGGCACAAGTTGGAGTGAGTCCAGCTTTCATTCGTTGACATTCTCGATAGGAATGTCCATTCATGCCACAGAATGAACATCTAGTGGCCTTGATGGAAGAGGATGCAAGATGTCCCAATACCATGCATTTGAAGCACTGAATGTTCCTGGGTCTTTGAGAGTAGACCTCGGCCTTGAAGGAAAGAGGGCCGATTTTCAGTGCTCCATTTTCGAGTAGGCTTCGTGAGTTGTTGTCAACTGCCTTCACTAGGAGAAGGGGGAGGGGTTGACCAGTTCCGGTTTTCCTCATCCTGATGATATCATCCGTGAGGGTTATTCCGGATTCTTCAAGGAATTTCTTTGACATCTGTGATTTCAGTATCAAGTGAAACGCCTTTTAGGACGAACTTCAAGGAGTCCGCCCTTGTATTATGGGCATGGGCAGTGCCCATGTCAGATGGCAATTTCTCAATAAGCCTTTCGGCGTCTTGTTGGTTGGGGACGTCCAAGACGTATCCCGTCCTTGTCTTTCTGATGTTGGTGATTTCAATGCCTTTGAGCGCTCCGAGAAGGCCTCTAACAAAGGCTATCGGATTACGGAACTTTTTCGGTACCGCCTCTATAAACAGGGGGGTTCGGAAGGAGACCCGCACTGGCCTCTTGGTTCGTGGATGATTCTGAGGGGGACTGGCGTTGGTATTGTCTACGTCTGGGAGTGACCTCTGTGAAGAGAGCAGGATCATTGTCCTCGTTGAGCGGGACTTCTATAGAGAACGAGTCAAGGGGTGAGCAGAGAAGACAGATAGAAGTTATGAACAGGAGAGAGAAAAGGAGCAGTTAGACAATGGCTGGTATGCAAGAACGTATGAAACCGATAAAATAGCTATTTTTATCACATGTTTATCACATGATAAGTTTGATAGGTTTGATAGGTTGGCCGTATGCAGAAACACTTTAAACCTATCATGATAGGGTATCATGATAGGTATAAGAATCGCTTCATCTATTATGATCCAGAGCTTGTTTATTCTGCTTATAACAAGCTACCTGGGTGGATTGCAGTGCATTTTATTAACCAGATTAATTTTGTGAACCGTCGTAACTTGTGCTGAGCGCAGTTACTCTGGGATGGATTAAATCCCGTAGAATTCTTTGTATCAAGCCATGGCACTCGGAATTCAAGCACTGGTCCGGTGAACGGGGTCAAATTAATACCGTTAAATCATCACTATGCTCACTTATGTGACACTCTCGTCAGTCATGTGAGCAGATGCACATGGCATTGTTCCTGGGTGGGAGACGATCGATAGGAGGTTGTCGTCAGGAAGATTCACGAATACCTATCGTGATAGGTTTAAAATACCTATCATAATAGGTATGAAGATACCTATCATAATAGGTATGAAGATACCTATCATAGTAGGCCTCACGAGGGATACCTATAATTTGTTCTTGCATATGGAAGTGAGCAAATAATAGACCTATCGCCTGATACCTATCACGATAGCTACCATGTAATAGGCATACGGGCCATTGACTTCAGAAAAGAGTGAGCGGGGATAGACGAGGAAAAGGCAAGAGAGAAAAACCAAAAGACGAAGAGAAGAGAGGGTAGGAAGAGATCAGATATGAAGGACACGTGAAGGCAGAGAAGAGATGAAGGTTAGGAGAGCTGGAGGAAATGCAAACAAGGTGTGCAAATCGAGCGAGTCGCTCGCATACCAGGTACTGGGAAGCCTTGAATAAGACAATTCGAGCTGCCGAGAGTTCTACCCCCACAGCTGAGATATAAAAAAGCAGTGGACTCATTAGGAACTGCTGTTCTGTCTATTTGCTCGCGTAAGTGGTTTGCAAAGGGAATAAGGGCAAATTTATTTCCTGGACTCCATGATTCTATCTGGAAGATGGGGATGACGGATAAGGAAGTGTCAAAGTTTATTGATTGCTACAGTGAGGTAAGGCGAGACATTTGAGGATGTGCAAAACTCTCTTGTGAGAGGTGATTCCATGGGTAAGGGGAGGGCACTTTTGTGTCCTTTGAGAAATGGGAGAACCCAACACCTCCATCTAGTGGTCTGAAGGAGAACTTCAAACGGAACCCTATTGCCCTATAGGGTTCTGTATAGGCTCTATAGGGAACCCTATAAGTCCCATAGGTTCCAAAGAGAGACCTATAGGTCCTATAGGGAACCCTATAGGCCCTATAGAGAATCTTATAGGTCCTATAGGGAACAATACAGGTCCCATAGGGAACACTATAGGTTTTCTTGGGAACCCTACGGGTCCTATACCGAACCCTTTGGGTCCTATAGGGAATCTTATAGGCCCTATGGGAAACCCTATAGTCCTACAGGGAACCCTATAAGTTCTATAGGAAACTCTATAGGTTCTATACTGAACCATATAGGTCCCAAACTGAGCCCCATGGGGCCTATAGGAACCAATAGGATTCCTCTATGTTCCTATAGGATTCCTTTATATTCATTTAGGAATATATAGGAATCCTATAATACACTTTCGTAAGGGGGTACGGAGACTTACATAACAATTTTCGAAAGTGGAAGATTTCTCTCACTTCGTACTTGTGCTTGCAACAGCTGAGGCAAACAATTGAATGGAAAAGAGATAAGGAATTCCAATCCTCTAATGACTCGGATATCTTATCGTCCCAGGGCACTTACAAATATAACAGGAAAGGAGGAACATGACATTCTCCTCTTGGACATTCCATAATCTTCTAAAGGCCCAGACAGAGGTATATCTGCCATTCATCACTTGCCACGTAGGCCAAACGGAAGAAGGATATAACACGAATGTTATTGTCGATTGCGATGCAGCATCGCTTAACGACGCTTGGGGGAATGATCATGAAATCTCTAGTAAAATTGTCAAAGATTACTCGCGGAATGAGAAAACATAATCCTTGCTGTCGTTTCAGAAGGCTTTTGACGGCCTTCCCATTTATAGATATGACATTCATTTGCTTCTCTAATATGAATAGCATAAGGAAATATGGGGGGGAAAGTGAATCTGGTCCGAACGGCCCATCGAGCTCAAATTTTACTTCTCCAATATTTTAAATAAACAATTGATATATTCTTTACTCAATCTCAGCACATGCAAAAAATTACTCATGGATGTTTTGCATTTGAATCCTGTCAAAGTTGGTCCCAAGTGTTACCGAATGGACGGGCACAAAGGGAATCAACTTCCCAGATCTCCTGTTTCAGTTCACGAGGAATCTGAAGTAAATATCCTCGGAGGTGAATAAAACTCGTAATAGGGAGTCATCCTACCTTCCGTTCAAGCCTCCAATTCATGGCGCAAGGCTCATTATCGTCATGGGCGACGTGATCTAAAATATAAAAAATTTTCCCTAGACTCACCTCACAATATATTCTCTCCATCCACATGCAATAATTACCTGGAGTTTCATTGAGCTGAGTTTCCACTCTTGATTGATGTGATAAGTACATTTACTTTCTTCCTTCTGCTTGAACCTGGAAATACGAGAACATTAAGTACAGCTACCTCAGGACCATCCAGCAGCATAGGAGGAACCGACTTCAGCGCAACCTTATGGAAATTTTAATTTAATTTAATTTAATTTTTATTTTATTTTTACTGAAAGAACTGCTAGATGGAAGGCCCCAACGTGCACTCCAGGCATCCACCGGGCGATCGTAGAACATCCGCCCCGGCATCGACCTCGTGCATCCATCGAAATGTCCGCCGGACGAACCTCCGAAGAAAATGAATTTCGGCTGGATTCGAACCCAAGTCCCCTGCCTTCGTACCGAAATTCCGAGGGATGTCTGCTGGATATCAAGAGGATGTTCATGGATGTGAGGGTCGGATGTAGACGTACGGCGGATTCACGCTTCTACACGGAAGAGGGTGGGAAATCGCTGCGTTGTTTTCTTGCGTGTGTACGTGAATAGTAAGACGTAAGGCGTAAGAAGAATAAGTAATCAGTGGATGACACATTATTGTTTCCGAACCAAGGATATTTCTCTGTATTCAAATTTTGTGTCGCAAAAATTATTGAGGAAATCCAGCGGATTTTTTCTAGGAGACGTTTCATGAGGATATCCGCTGCATGTTTCATGCGGAGGCCCCATCCTTGCATCCGCGGCGTATATCCGGATGAGCATTGGGTGATCTCTTGTTGCATGAGGTCGAACATAAAGAGGGACAAGCACTTTAGATTGGTCAGAGTGGGGCTTCCATGGTATCAAGAATGTGTCCGTATTACCCCAAATCGAGAAGGCCAGGTATTAGTTCGCATGGCAAAATTCGCAAAACTGCTTGCAAAACTGCCTGCAAAACTGCCTGCAAAACTGCCTGCAAAACTGCCTGCAAAACTGCCTGCAAAACTGCTTGCAAAACTGTCTGCAAAACTGCCTGCAAAACTGCTTGCAAAACTGTCTGCAAAACTGTCTGCAAAACTGCCTGCAAAACTGCCTGCAAAACTGGCTGCAAAACTGCTTGCAAAACCACAAGTCGCTAGCGCTTACCGCAAACATTCTGGAGGGACCATAAAATAACTTTGAACTAATGGTTTCTGCATCCAGGCTGCCATTAGGAAAACTACGCTCAGGTTGTTCGTGAAGCTTATTACTTTCAGGGTCATGAAGCGAGCAATCGCATTCATATGATTTTCGATTCATCACGAATTCCTGCGAGCACTCTACAGTACTAATCGGTGGGTACATTTTCGGCATCTGCATTAGGTGACAGGGGTATCTACTTATGTCTTAGGAAGGAGAAATCCTGAAGTCTCCTTCCCTTCAGGCCACTTTTCAGTTTTGGGAACGCGGATGGACAAAACACCTTCTCATGAAAAAAAACCACAATTAGTCTTCTATTAGTTATTAATTAGACACAATTAGCAAGGTCTTCACTTTTTGTGTCTTGCCCTCTTCGGTCTCGGTGACGCGGCGGTTTTCCGTGCAGATGACTGACGCTTTCGCTTCCGGGTCGTAGCGGTAGACAGGCAACGGTTACAGGCAACAGCCTCGTTGCCTGTAATGATGCTCGCGAGGAAATCTCGCTCATTTCCTGCGCGTTCGAGTGGAAAAACGCACGACTCGCTGCTCGTTCTGCTCATCGGAATGAACTTGGCTGAGACGCGTTGCATCCCCCCAAAAAGTCAGCGGTGATATTCGACACACGCAGTATCGGTTGCCAACTTCCTCGGAAGCCTGTCTGATGGTCAGTCGGCTGTTTGCAGGAATCAGAACTCGCTCTCGGTCCGACGAGTCCTCGGTGGGTGCGGTTGAAGGGTGTCCCGAGTCGTCGGCGGAAATTCGTCCTGGAGTCTTGCAAACCGTTCAAATGCTCCGGCATGGCTTAATGCTTCATCGCCAAATACTGAATTAAGCATATCGTGCGTTTCGGTGGCTGATTTTCCGAGCTTAACACAGAATGTGATGCACACTTGCTGCTCCTGCTCGTTTTGCCATCTCGAAACCTGCCATCGAGGATACCCCTTGTACTTGACCGCTTGTTACTCACGACAGACGCAAGATGACGCAATCTGGGTTAAACCACGGCATCAGCGGAAGTCAAGGATTGCTCAGCATTATAACATTTCCTACAAGCCCCCATTCATTTTGCCTGAATAAAATCAGTCTCGGATCTTATTGGTCACACCACGCACGTCGACGTTGAGTTGTCCACTGGCTCTGTTCCCGTCGACAGGTCCATCCGTGCTCATCACTTATCCATCTTCAATAGCGGGAACGGTGAGCTCTCTGCAGTCTATGATATAGGTTAATCCCGAACTACAGATACTTTTCGGTCCGATGGACACGGGTGCAAAATGTAACCAGTTGTGTAGGCTGTGAGCTGTTAAGAAAACATATTTTCAATATTTACCGCATTTTTTAAATATTCTTGTAATGTATAAGTTGGGTTCTGATCCGATGGACCACGTGGGTAAGATATGTTTAAAAATATAGCAGACCGGTCCAGGGATTATATCGAGCGTTTTCTGGCGAAGTCTCCGCCTGTTCACGTAAGGACTTCTGTGAGGAAACGTTTGATATGGGTTTTCGAAGCGTCAGGAAAAGACCTCTCGGAAAAGCCACGTTGTATTTATTTGAGTTACCTTAAAATTCCACCATCAACGCCAGAACAATTACATCCTGCTTGTTTGCAGTAAAGGAATCCGTTTCTCCCAACAGCACGGAGTGGATAGTCTTTGGATAGTCCGTGGATAGTCTGTGGATAGTCTCTGCACACTGACCTCCGTAGGTCGCGGGGGCCGTGTGGGCGTGCATAAGTCGGGCGGTGATATTCGCTAGTGACATCTTCAACGTCCAGCCGTTCGTCGTGGTCGTGTGTATCCTTACGAGAGGATTCCATTCTGCTTATTATGCTTATTATGCTTATTATGCTTATTGGACTTTGCTTATTATCCCTTTCAACCCTTCGTCGTAACTCTTTAGCATGAAGGGATGTGATCGGTTCATGGCTAAGGGCAACTATTAAGCAGCAGTCTTCTGCATGCGTTGTGACGATCGGCCGTTTGTTGCACCTGAATGAAGTAGAGCTTCGGTTTCGCAAAGAGAGAACTTTACCGTCGTAGAATCGACTCCATGGTTGCTTCTCGTCGAAGGACTTATCCTTGGCCTGCAGGTAGCATTGGTCATTCCAAAGAGATAAGATACACAGAACGAGCAGTGATGATCCCCGATTTCTCTCGAACGAGCAACTGCGTAAGGAGGATCATGAGCTCTCAACGCATAATGGCATCGCCTTCCCGGTTATGACCATCAGAAAAACTTCACGTTTGACCTCGAAAATACCCGAAAATACTCGGTTCCGAATCTGGATCTCTGGGTGCGGGAGCAATGCGCACTACCAAACCGATCCACCGCCATATCTCTCCTAATAGACAATAGCCAATTGGACCCTCAGATGAAGACGCAATGCAATGTAAATGAGATTCAGAACTTTCCGAAGGTCCAATTTTTCCAATCATATCCGTTTCGTTCCTATCCGATCGGTGGACGATGGGGAGTTCCCGGACAAACAAATGGTGATATTATGTAGGATATGTGTCTACAGGATCTTCAGTTTCCTCTTCGTTAGCTAATTGGATTCCATTGGACTCACACGTCTCTCCTGTGAGCTCATTAGGATATTTTCATCCGAATCATTTTTTTTAAAGGAGAATCACACTTTCTGGACTCGGTCGCCTTTAGGTGTCCCTTGCCGCATTGTCGGATGTTTTCAGTGGATTGGGAAAATTGTCTTCACCCACATCTTGATTCTTTCTCCGTAGTCCAACAATAAATATGCTCAAATTTGCGACTGCGGGGTACATCTATACGAGGGAAGTACCACGAAGAGATGGGAACGAACATCATCACAGACGGCTTTAAGTGCAGAGGCCAAATTCCCTCCCCCCCCATTTAATAAGGACCATCCGCACACACCAGATAACGGGGGATAACGGGTCCAGACCGGAAGGTGACACCTGCTGGGCAGATGCCCCCAAACCGACCGTCCCTTCGGAGGAGATGCCCTTTTACGTTTCAGTAACTTGGTTTGGGGTCATCCCATGTGTTCCCTCGGCCGATTATGGGAGCGAGTGATTTTCAAGTAGTGTATTGCCATGAATGCCAATAAATTCAAAATCCCATGTTCGGGTCTCGCGAGTCTTTCATATGAGCTGCGTCGATTCCATAGGATCATCGTGAACAAAATGAGCAAAATAGTGCCTGTAAAAACGCAATTCGTCGGGCGAAGGAGAGGAAGAGGCGAGCCAGGAAAAATTCCCATGGAATGAAGATTCTACCGACGTCCCCCCCCCCAATAGACCCTGCATTGAGCGAGATGTCGGCAAACCAGACGATTTCACCACCTATCCGGCACCTTCCAAAGACACTTGCCTCAGGCTATATTCACCCTCCTTGTCCTTATCATGGAATGGTGTTCTATTATATTGCCTTAAATAATTTTTTTTTATCGTTCCTTCCCCCCAAAAAAACTCATGACACTCCTCCGCCCTCCTCCCCCCTCCCGCCCCCCCGTTTTTACTAGACATGCCGTGAGGTAGGTATTCCGAGGAAATTTCCCAATTTCTCCCTGCCCTTTTCGAGGAAACGGGGAATACCGCCTGAGTTGATTCCGAAACTCGCGAAAGTTTGTGGTTGCGAGGGTCGAAGACAAGGATGCTGGAAGCCTATTTTTTTCTTTGCATTCTCCAGAATATTTGGGAGCATGCACCGACTTTGTTCGAAGAAAACCAATTGACCTTCGTTAAAACCGTGGCTGAAGGTTTGCCAGACCTTCGTAAGTGAGAAACGCTCTCTCTTTCTTCTCTTGGCAGTCTTTCGTTACACAATCCTCTTGTGCGACGTTTTCCAGGTCAACACCAGTCGTCTCCAAACTCAATTCACTTCCAAATGCATGCGACTAAAGTCCACGTCTTTCCTCTTCGCCGACTGCTGAAAGAAAATATTTATATTTTAAACACCGAGAAGGCAAATACGCAGAATGCGAAGTCATGCGACGGCTGAAACCGCACCCATTCCTCCGCTGACTCTGGTCACGGAAAAAAGAATCCCCTCTCCGTAGAGCGCTCAAAACCTTCCCCGCCGTCTCTCCATGAACGGAGTCGCAAGGACGACGAGTCTCTCGGCGCTGCTGAGGGCATGGGCCCCCTTCCACGCATGTGTTTACATCCATTTGTGCCTCGGGGAATGCAGTCTGTCAGTCGGAAGGTCACCCTTCCCTATGTGTATGTTTTCCCACCTCCCATCTGCAGAAGAATTACTCCGTTCGCTCACAGTTCCTTCCGCCTCGACTGAACTCGATCCCTTCCAGAATTCGTGTTGAATTCGGCCATAAATGTGTCGCGAGTGAAATAGGAAGTCCAAACCTCAATGTCTCAAAAGTGCTTCATGGGTATGATCTTACACAGTGACACGTAATCATGTATTGCTCTTTACATATAATCAATTTCCGAATAGAATTTTATTTCAAACAGTATTTTAAGATTAAAAGTACTTAGAGCTCAGAACATTGATGAGACGCTCCCTCTCCTTACCCATTAAGTATTCGTTCGAAATCGCTGCGAGACATTGCAGCAACTTTTCTCATTTTACCACCCATTTTACCATAAACTTTGGGACAGTTTCCCCTCTTAGGAGTTCTGCAGGTCGTCTTCGGCTCATGCGAGAGGCACGATCGTTCGCTGATGAAATTTCTCCTCGACGTTATTCCCCGAGGGGCATTAATCCTAATCGTTAATACCTTCGTTCATCCTTATCCGCGCAGGAAAACACGCGAGGATCGGGGCAGGGAAAAGTGACGACATCGATTTCATTTTAATCCATTTCGGCTCCGCTGAGCCGTTTCATGCTTTAAAATAAATTATAAGAGTGGTATATATTTCTGTGTTCTTATGAGCCGCGTCTCTCGCTCGTACATCAATCGAGTGTTCAGGAACGGATTGATCGTGATGGGGAAAATCTTTGCCGAGCTAAAAATTTGACTTGCATCTTGACCTGGGAAAGGAAAAGGCGCACTTCACCGTCGCAACATCCAATAAATCTCCATAAACGCCACAATATATACAGTATATATACTGTAGTGGAAAGGAAATACCGGCAGGTGCCTGTCCCACCCAAACCAATCTAGGCAATTGGGGAATGCATCCCACTACAATTAAAAATTCCTTAGATACGAAGCCTCCTGTTTTATGCCGAGCAACCCATTACATTGGCTGATGTACGCAGAAGAGTCCACTTCGTACTTGAATAATAATAATAATAATAATAATGCCCGCCTGCATAGGGGGGAGTAGATCTCCATCGGGAATACGTTCCCATGGTCACAATGGTGCCAGTCCCACCCAGACCGATCTAGGCATGGGGGAAGGAACCCCGCTCCCGAACCGAAACCTGACAGAGATTGTCCGAGCTATGGGAGATTAGCCTGCAGAGAAGGGGCGAGGCTGAAGGAAGCTAAAAGAGGAAGGACAGTGAAGAAAAATATCCTAGAAACTGTCATGCAGCCTGCGTCGTCAGGGGGTTGAGGCTGCAAGCCTAGCACGACATCCTATCCAGACCGTTTCTGCCGTTAGGCGCTGAAGCTATGAATTTAAATGAGTGGAAGGTAGTACCCAGATTTTCAGAGGCACCCCCGGCTTGAGTCCGTCTGCCAGCACCACTGTTAGCTATCAATTGGCTCGACCAGCCTTGCGACCGAAATTCATGACGAGACTGGTCCCTAGAGGAAGCAACCCAGCATGGCTTGGAATGACTCAGGCCTATGCCATAAAAAGCAAAAGGGGAGGTTAGCCTGGAAAACGCAGGCCTACAACGAAAGAGGAAGGGGACTGCCATGAATTCAGCCAACAGTGTTCTGTGCTGACAGAATGGAGCGATGCCCAGATTGCCTCTGCTAAACTGGGCCTTTGCTTCGAGGCACATTGAGCTAAAGCCACCTAACCCAACCCCGACAACCTGGATGAGTTAATTCTTCGGATAGAATCAAAAGCCATGGGAAAGAGCCCAATCACTGGTATACTATTCCTGCACCGGTTCTGTGTTGCAGTCACTTCTGTGCTGCAAGGGTCGCACATCCGAGCTGTTTACAGGTCGAGTTACGGGAATATCCATGAATCTCTTCCAAAAGGATGCAAGACCATTACCTTCAGGAGCGTATTTAATGAGATCGTACTTGGATTGTTGCGAGAAAAGTTTAAATAGTCTTTTAAGGAAATCTTCTTCATAACCATTATCCAGGAGCCTCTGGTGTAAGAGCCAGCTGTTAAAGAGGAAGCTGTCCGCCTCAGAGCAAATATCGGCATATCTTTTTAACTGAGATGCGACGACGTTTTTAATAATATGCCTGGGGATATTGCTACTTGCATTCGGCAGACTCAGGAATTCGAATTCGAAATCTCTCCTTTTGTCATAAATGCTGGTAGTGAAGCGTCTTTTTGAATCATTAACAGCGATATTTATGTCTAAGTAATGGGCGGATTTGAACGGGGACGAGACCGTTTCTTCCAATTCCATGCAGTCTGGGTAAATGCGCTCGATTTCGGCCTGTATTACGGAATTATTAATCGCTTTTAATTATTATTATTATTATTTAAGTACGAAGTGGACTCATCTGCATACACCAGCCCATGCAATGGGCAAAAAACAGGATGCTTCGTATCTAAGGAATTTTTAATTGTAGTGGGATGGATTCCCCCATTGCCTAGATTGGTTTGGCTGGGACAGGCACCTTTGGTATTTCCTTTTCACTATATATATATATATATATATAAATATATCATTGGACGAACCATATTGAGTATAAATGATCCTCCAAAGCTTATCTTAATACAAGCCTTTTCACAGTTTAGTGTTTAGGGTTGAACATTTGGTGATAGAAATTTCATCAGATTGTTAATTTTTTCTTGGTTCACATAAGCACAGAAAAAACCTAGAAACATCAATAAGTGTATGACTAATTGCTTTAAAATGAGCAATTAACTAGCTTTTGGGCTTGAGTAACTCGGTATGTAATGCATTTGCTTTGGCGGGTCCTTTTGCCACTCCCTCCCTAAATTTGAAAGGGCATATCTGGAAGACTTTAACTTAGACCTCCAAAATGTTTAAATTCATCCGTTTCACAAAACTCCCAGCGCAGACGATTTTTCATGGCAAAATCCAAGTCATTGCAGCTACCACCTTCGGACCACTTGAGATGGAATGACTCTAAAATGAATATTTATATTGCTGCAAGTGAAAGGCATTCTTGGGTATCATTATTGCTTGCTTCTCTTCATCTACATGCGCTCATTCCATTCACCACCGGCAGCTACACATGCATTGCAGCGTTTCGCCACAGAACCACATGCGTCAGCACATATTTCTATGGGAATGGTGCTGCAAGCATCAACAATTGCCCTTTGGAGTTCCTTGATGGTCACTGGTGTTGTGGCATGCACCAAATGCTTCAACAAGCTACGAATAATAAAATGTGCTGGTGTGAGACATGGAAAGGGCCGTTTCTAAACGTCTTTTACAATGCCTTCGGTCTCGTATTTTTATATCATGCTTCCCGACTGCTACTTCTTAATCAAACACAAGAATTGGGACTCAAGCAGAAGAATCATTACCGATGTTTTCTCTCAAACTATCCACCAGTTTAGTTGCTGCATTTTTTATGCCACAAAATAGATCTGAGTAAACTCTCAAAAACTGAGATTCAGTCACACATGCAATCATAGTACTTAACCTTATTTTTTTTACGTTTATATATATATAGGTCACTACACTGAATACTCCACATGCTGAATGGAACTGAAAGGTTCATGTAATCAGAATTCAGAGTACAAAGACGATAGACCGTCTCCAACTTGATTTCAATTGTAACCGCGTTTTGCATAGGGGTGTTGCACTTTATTAAAACGGCTGATTACCTCGCATATTACCTCGCAAAAAATGAATGTGGACAAATGGGTAAACAGTTTTGTTGAAATAAATTGAAAATCTGGCTCAAACTGCAGCGAAACATCAGAACGAGGGATATGAAGAGGTATGTTTCTGAAAGATTGCTCAGCAGCAATAGCAATGAGTTCTTTTTTCCTCCCGTCGTGTGCAAAAATAAAGGACAACTAGGAAACTTTTGTTCCTAGAATTCGTGCCTTTTGATGAAAAACGGAAACACGGTAGATTTAAATCCGAAATGTGACTTTTCCCGCAGGAACAGTTTCAAGATATCCAATTATTGATTTGACCCCACCGGTTTTCATTTATAATCATAGATTTGGAAACTCTGAATGCTTTGCTTCTGGCCTATACATTCAGCGGTACTTTACATCCATTAAGTACGGTACGCCTGAAGCGAAAATACATTTGTCAAAGCATTGTTACCTAATACGTTGTCACAAGGGTAAATATCAGAGGGAAACATCTTTTCCCAAATCAATATTATAACAGGTTGTTGTGTAAAATTAAATCAATGCAAATTGATTCAATAAAGAAAAACAAACGACAGAAAAATGCAAATGATACATATATATATATATATATTTTTTTTTTAACTCCCCTTGAATATATACCCGGTACTCCTTAAAGAGTAGGTCTACCATAATTGTGCTCCAGAAGTATTTCTGGAAAATGTTCCCATTATTACTAGCTTTGAGAAGCAAGATGCAAAGTATTCCAGCATGGACGATGGAGAATGTGTCAAAAAATATCCAAAATCAAGATGCCCAAGGAGGAAACATAATAAGTTCTGCGCACAGTCCCGGGAAGAACTTACTGCGAGGGCAAACATTTTCTCTTTGCAAAGGATCCACCAGAGGAGTGAAGATGGGAAGTGCCATCAAGTCGATCATGATCGTGTTTTGTGCAGCAATTGCTATCAGACAGGTAAGTGGAGCTTAAAAATATTTCATTTTCCAAATGGACCTATAGTGAACCTTAAATTAAGTTCGATGGTGACTCGCAGGTGGTACTCATCGTCAATGAGTACTTGTCTTTCCCAACAAATACACTGTACGTGATCAATGAAGTGAACGAGCTCGCGGCACCTGCATTCACCATTTGCCCGAGGCCGTCTGTGAAAGATCCTTTCCCATCGCCTCAGGGTCAGGATATTCGAGAATTCAAGAACACCTCCGTGTCGTTGCGTGACGTAATCAGGTTCGCTTTCATGTCTGTGTTGAAGTTTGAAAATGAATCTACCGTCAACGGGGAAACTACCCGCTCCATACGCGGTGTGTATTTAGACTCCTTCTCGCCGAAAATTGGATCAATTTATTATATACTTGTCGATTTCACTGTATAGATGGTGGATCATGGAGGGAGAGAACATATATTGATTGGTCCCAGCAGAATTTCTTCAAGTGTTTCACATTCTTCCCAAAGGAAATGATGTATCCCGGCTCAATCTGATGTAGTGATGGCTTCCTGTTCAATTTCAAAGTCATCTCAAGTAACAGTGGGTCCAGTTTGGTAGGAGTTATTTGTGCGTGCATATTTCAGAGAGGAATTAGACGTTCAGTGAAAATCGTTTGTTACTTGTTTGATGCATTATAGCCAGCAATCGACGTGTTCGTCCACGATCAGAGAAAAAAAGTTTACAAATTTAAAGTCGTTCACTGCTGAAAAAGTTGAAGTTGCTGAACAACACCATCACAAGCATTTTTATTCGTCCGGAGATTATTCAGAAATTGAGCAAAAAGGAAGATCCGTGCACCATGGATGAGGACTACAGCTACACTCGGGTAAGCTAAATTCAGTTTTAAAATAACTGGGAACGAATCAATCCAAAAGTAGCGACATGGCAATTATTTGTACAGTGCATGGAGAAATGCTTCTGGGAAAAGCTGCAGAACTGGGCAAACCTGACATGTTCGGTTCCCATGCTCATGAACAATGAAGTGAATCTCACGAAACCAGATTGCCAAGATGAAGGGGACGAAATGATCCAGGTCCGTAAGTTATGGAATGCAATAAAAGAAGAGCCTGCAGAGCCTGGGAATTGTCATTGTCCGACGAGGTGCCATTTCACAGACTATCACATATCTGCGGACCCTGCTGGGACCTGTCCAAGTAGAATCAAAGGAATCGAGGGGAAAGGAATTGCTTATCTCTTCTTCAGTTTCCCTTCGAAGCGGGTTCGTTTTAAATGTCATTTTCTTCATTCCTATTAACTTCCTTCCCTAACCCTATCCATTATGGATTCATAAACCATCCAACATATTCCTGAATGCCATGACAGGTGCCCACATTTCTTGAGAGGGAAAAAGTGACCATACTCGATCTCCTATCCAGCATCGGGGGCATCGTCGGCATCTGCCTTGGAGTTTCCCTACTCACTGTCTTCGACGTCATCGCCTATCTTTCCTCACACATCCGCAGCAAGTTACTTTAAAGGAAAAATGATGGCTGGTTACTTGGACCAAGTGGAATTTTCCTTTGCGGGTTATGCAACAGAGTTTCCATGAATATCTTTCACATTGTCCAGCTTATCACTTGAACGTTGAAGACGATTTTAAGAACGAGTGCTACCATTTTCAGGAATATTTTAAAATGACATCTGACCCATAGCTAACGTAATCGTTATATACGGGATCTTCAAAGGGAGAGAGGAATAATAATAAAAGAATGTCTTTTTCGGCATGTTTCTTGCCCCTTGCTGGTTCAATTTAGGAATGCAATGATGGAATAAGAAATCATAACACGAAACGGGTACCGGAATAACAATATTTTGTTGATGGTTTAAGTCTAATAGCTGAATGACCTTTTTAATTTTCATATTTCATGTGATTTACATTGTAATGAAATATGAAATAGTATAGCGTTTTAAAAATGTGGGTAGGTGTTTTCCAAGACGTATTAAATCCACAAAATCGAGTATGATTCATCTGCCCGAACATGATCCAGGTCGAGTCAAGCCCTTGATGGTAAATTTCGCTTGAGGTGGCCCAAGAATAAAATTGTCAACGTTTTTTAGACTTTTTCGAAATAACATAAATTCACATTGCCTCGAAGGAGCTTTTACAGATGTATCATTTTTATACAAAAGCATAACAGTATGCCGAATTAAACATGTTATTTGGGTCGAATTTAGCCAAACATGGCAAAATTTGCAACCTTAAGGTCGCATAGCAGGATTTTGAGCGGCCTAAAAACGTATAACATGTATCATTTGAAGAACCCTATTGAGCATGAACGACTTTTAAACGCTGGTCTCGATACAAGGCTTTCCATATTGAACTTTTTATCGCAAACATTAGATGAAATTAAAAATTCATAAACTTGTTAATTCTGGTTCGCACAAGCACAAAAAAGCAAGAAGTATATATATTTATCTTACTAATTGCTTTAAAATGAGCAATATCCTTGAGAACTTCTGAGATTTGTATATGAACCTTAAAGATAATATAGGAAGCCTAATGCATACCTATTCATTGTTATAGGAAATCTATAGGTCCTATGAGAAACCTATGGCATCCCATGAGATTCCTATAGGAATCTTATGGACTCCATATAGGAATGCATACTTCCTACAGGAACCCTTTATCTTATTTGATACCTATAAGCTAGCTAAGTATTCATTGCGTTATCTTTTTTGCATCACCCAGGTATACAAACCTGTACCAAAACAGTGCACTTACCCACACCCACACATGCATAATACATTCGCATATAGAGCAATCACCACAGAAATGTTTAAATAAATCATGAAAATCCTTTATATGGCCAGAGGAATTATTGAATATAAATGGCCGAACCTGGGTGAAATAACACGCACGTCATATCATGCGGTAAATATAGCACCCTCGCACTTGATACATTTCATGGGATATGGTTCATTTTCTAGAACACAATTTCGACCAAATGCTGCCTTCTTATAATAGTTTACAAAGCATTAACCGTATCATACCATTCCGCATTTTTAAATCACGGTACAATGTTTTCTTTTTTTGCACTTCTTGACTATGTTGTTTGTATCTGAAGAGTACGATGTCTACAATTTTCGGTAATCATATCCCTGGGAAGCAAACTAGATACTCCAACATTCTCAATAAAGGAGATGGAGCGAAATCACTAGCGTTCTTTTTTCGCACGATCATCAAGATATTCCTATTGTGCCGAAAACGTCAAGGATAACCTTTCGAGTGGAAACTTGCAACGTACCTCTAAGTAGCATGAAGGTTGGGAGTCCGCTGACTCACAACAATGCACTTTCTGAACAGACGGGTTAGGTCAAAGAAGGTTTTGTTCGCTTAACATGATTCCTCCATGTACGAGGTTTAGCCATTGAGAGGCGCTGAAGGAACTTTGAGGATAAAGAATGTAGGGTGTCCACAAATTAATATTCGGGTTTGTATGTTGCCACTTGCAAAAGTGTTATCGTCAGAACATAAAACTTGAAAGAGTTTTTGATTGTTCATCGTCGGTGGCTCTTACATCACGTAGAAGCTCGATTTGTGCTCCCTTGGTAGCCCACACAATTCAGGTCGCTACTCCAATTCCCGCCAAACACACGAAAGAATGTGTAAGGCGTTACTGACACAGCAGCATCTTGACTTATATGATTCAACTGCTCTAGTGGTGTAACATTCGCAGAGCAAAGTTTATCCATAGCGCAGCGGCAGAAAGAAGTCCAACGGGGTGACATCAGATCTTCGTGGCCATGGCGATGGCCCTCCATTCCGAATCCATCAGTTTCGGATACTTCTGCCAAGCTTTTGTCGGATGTTGTCGTGATGAGGTGTGCCTCTATCCAGCTGAAAAATGCCCTACGGGACTTGCATTTCAGGAAGAACGTAGCACTGCAGCGTGTCTAGATAAGTCGCATGTGTGACGTCTGTGAAGCGGTTTAAGCAAAGGATTCCAGATGCCGTTGAATTGGTAACGCATGGGATTCTCACATGTTGTCTGGCACGAACTGGAGAACGGACTTGATGTGTGTAGGCAATCAATGAAGCATATATTGAGCTTTACTGTGATTTAAATAAAATGTTGAGAATAATTCTTTTGTTAGGCATCGATTTCTTTTCCTCAGGATAATTCGTTAGCAAGCATGAAAACCTAAAAACCCCGATGATACTGTGTGGACAACCCGTACTCCTCTGATCGAATGCATTGTCACTTCGTGAAAGTACGCATAGTAGGCTCAGCCAAAAAGAATGGTTTTTGAGTGAACAAAAAGAAATACAATTTTTTACTGCCACGTAAGATGAAAAAGAAAGATCCTAAAGTGAAGACATATACTATTCTATTCCTGGAATGACGGAGAAAATCACCAAGAATTTCGAGTCTCAGGAATCCAAAGAAATAGAACTATACAATGCACATTCCCGAAAATTACATTTTTGGCAGCAAGAAGATTTCCCTTGCAAAGGGAAGAAAACGCGGTTGATCTTGAAGACAATGTTGATTCTGACTTGTTCGGTCTTGGCCGTAAGGCAAGTAAGTGGAAATTAGACATTAATATTCTATAACCGATTTCATTCGAATTCCATTCGAACTCGAAAAATACTATATTACCCCAAGTGGGAACAAAACTTATTATCGTGGACTAAGTCTTTCCCGACCGGCACATTTTGCACTATCGAGGATTTGGATGAGGTCAAGGCTCCAGGATTCACCATCACTGTCTGCGAAACCCGGAGTCGACGAGTCCGTGAATAGGTTCTTCCAGAACTTCGCGACTGTTTCGGTCCCGTTACACGACATGATCGAGTACGCTCACTACTTAGAACTGAGGGAGATGAACGTGTCCAGCATCAATAGCGAAACCATTTATTATTTATTGGGTGAGCGTTTTCAGATTGTTTTCACAGGTTTTAGAAGTGATAGGTTATGGTTTCGTTATTGTCGAAACGCGTAGAAGGTGGGCAGTGGAGCGAGAAGACAAACTTTGGAAGGTACTACTACAGGTACTACGGAACCAACCGGAATTTCAAGTTTTCCGTTCCACGCTGGCTTCGAAGAGGGAAATCTCTGTCCAGCTCTACTCTGTCCAGCTCTCTTCAAATTCGATTTCGCATACCTCAAAAAGTCTTGCAAGCAAGGGGTGAGCAGGAAATCAAGTGGTTGCACTCAAGGAAAATCCGAGTTTAAATCCCATACATATAAATGTTTTTTTTTTCTTTTTCGGTTCCACGTGGCAGACATAGGTCATACTGTTCGACCACGATCAAAGGGAGAAATTCACAAATTTGTATCTGTTCACTCTTAAGAAGTTGACAATGTACAACAATTCCGTCACAATTATATTTATTCGAAATGAAGTGATTCAAAAACAGAGCAGAAAAGAAAATCCCTGTATCAAGGATGAAGTATATATACAAGGATAAGTTCAGCTCTTACATTTCAACCTACAAAAGAAAATTTGAAATGCATTGATCGTTAAGGGTTAATTTGTTCTCAGTACATGGAGAACTGCTTCTGGAAGAATTTCCAGTCCCGCCCAGGCATTCCTTGTCTGGTCCGCTCCCTTTTGCCCCTTGAAGCGAATATGACGAAACCGGAATGCAAAGATGTGGAAGATGAAGTAAAACAAAACGAAAAACTGCGGAGTTTCATAGATGGCAAGCACAACATTCAGGGGGATTGCAACTGCTCTATTAGAGATGCAACGTGACCGAGTATCACATCTCCTTGGATCCGGGCGAGTTCCGTCACGTTTACATAGAGAAAGACAAAACGAAAGGGTTTGCTTTTCTCTTTCTTCAGTTTCCCTTCGAATCGGGTTCGTTTCCCCGATTTCCTTCGGATCCTCTCCCCTTCAATTAGTTCCGGCCAGGCGAATGTTCTCGAATCGAATGGTTTACAGGTGCCTCGCATGCTGGAGCAACCGAAAGTGACCCGGCTGGATCTCCTGTCCAACATCGGAGGAATCGTCGGCGTCTGTCTCGGTGTTTCCCTCATCACCATCTTCGACATAACGGAAGAAGTCTGTAAATTATTCAGACGTGTAAATGAGGTAAATCGTGAAAGCCATGAATGATTCGATCACGAGGACAATCCCTGCATATAACATATAAGTATAAAACGTTTTCAGCGACCCCTTTTCGATTCTCATGCCTACAACTTTGTGAAGCAACTTAGGACATAAGTATTTTTCATATTGGCTTCAAGTTGCTCTGGTTGCGTGAAGTCATTCCCAGCGTGATTTTAGCAACATAAAGCAAGTGGATGTTCTTCTCTCCTCCCGAAATGTCGCCTAGGAGTTGACCCTTCCTGCAGTGCAGCATTTTTATGGGCAGACGCAGGAACTCGCAGATGCGTTTCCTCGCGCAAAAAGAAAATTCCAGTTGTCTTCGCGCTTTCGATCGTCTGCTAAAACGGCAAGAGGAAAATGAACAATAATTTCAGGACATTTATAGGATACATTGAAGTCATTGCAAAAGAGCTTGTATTGCACTATACTATCTCATAAACTCCATAGCATCCCTTAAAACTACGCGTTTTTTTTTTGCCTCACCCGAGTATAGAAACCTGTACTGAAACTGTTCACTTACTCACACCCACACATACATAACACATTTGTATATACTGCAATCATGACAGGAATGTTAAAATTAGTCATACAAAAACCTTTATAAGGCCAGTGAAATTGTTGAATATAAATGGTCGAACCTTGATGAAATAACACGCAAGTCACTTTTGCAACATGTACTGTATATATCCCGGAATGCCATGAAAGGTGCCCACATTCCTAGAGGGAGAAAGAGTGACCATACTCGATCTCCTATCCGGCATCGTGAGCATAGGCGGCATCTGCCTTGGAGTTTCCATACTCACCGTCTTCGACGTCATCGCCTGTTTCCTCACACATCCGCAGCAAGTTATTTTAAAGGAAAAATGATGCCATCCACCAGAGCATTCAGTGCTGCTTACTTGGATAAAGTGGAATTTTCCCCTGCGGGTTATGCAACAGTTTCCATGAATGTATTTCCCATTTTCCAGCTCATCACTTGAACTTTCAAGACGACTTCAAGAACGAGTGCTACCACTGTCAGCAATATTTTAAAATGATGTCATCCGACCCATAACTAACGTAATTGTTATAAACGAGATCTTCACAGGGGGAGAGGAAGAATTATAAAGAGAAAGTATTTTTCGGCATGTTTCTAGCCCTTCGCTAGTTTCATTTAGGAATGCAAAGATGCAGTAAGAAGTCATAACAGGAAACGGGTACCGGAATAACAATATTTTATTGATGTTTCATGACAAATAGTTGAATGACCTTTTTAGTTTTTTTTTTATTTAACTCTTTCTCTCAGTAGTCGCATTCATGCAAAGTTTCAGCTTTCCATGTTCATCAGTTTCACTGATGCCAAAAAAATTATTTGAAAACATCTCTCTTTGAAATGTGTGGCCCCGGGGGCATTTTCTTCAAAAGTCTGAATGTTTCTCTACGCAGCCTCCCAATAGGCAGTTATGTACCAAGTTTCATATTTCAACACCAGTTCAACACGCCAAGACAAAAAAATAACGTCGGCCCAAAAAATATGCCCCACAGGACATGGATCTAAAAGTTTGCAGTGTGTACAATGTGTACGCCCGTGGGATTGAACCTCCAAAGTCGGATTTTTTCTGAACTCTGCATCCCAAATAGTACATGTGTACTACGTTTCAGATTTATAACTTCTCTTGAACATGGTTAGAATTATCGTCAGTCAGTCAGTCAGTCACGATCATCTATATGTATTAGATTCATGTGGAACCTTGACATCGTGGATTACACGACGTGCCATGCTATTAAGGATGCACCCATCCATCCCCATCTCCTCTTTGACCTTGAAGGAGTTCCGGGGTATCAATGATAAACAACTGACATCAACCCTTGAATTGGGAACACATGCACAGTGCCCATGGACGAAGGTCTTAAAGCGATGGAGAACCTATATCATCGTTTGTTAGAAACAAGTAAGAGGCATCCTCTCGTTCCCCTCCCTCAGCAGCAAAGTTAAACGTCTGCTTCCTCTTTTTACGCTGAGAAATGAGAAGTTGAAGGGGCAGTCGACGAGGATGTTCTATTGGGTTGGAAAGAAAGTCTTGCAACATTCTGCGCTAATTTGTCACAATTTTATAACATTATTGAAATGCAATTTCAGTCTACAATGAAATAACCATTGCTGTCTATGACATGTTCCCAACGCACGGGTAACTGCTCGATACCCTTTGCCCAGAACTCTGGCGATTGCGAAGCGAAGAAACGACCGATATCATCTTCGAGCTGTGCTCGATCGTCGAAGGCCTTGTCCCGTAGGTGATTCTGGAGGGCCCGGAACAAGTGAAAGCCGGAAGGGGCCAAGTCCGGAGAATACGCTGGATGGGGTATAAAAGTTGCTTGTTCGATCGGAGCCATGGCTGCCAACTAATGGCAGAAGCCGCCTTATATACCCCGAGGACAGAAGCTTCGAGAACATTCCAGCATATACAAATGCAAAGCCCCGCCCATCATTCCTTTGAAAATTTTCATAAATAGTTTTAGAAAGTGTCGCAAGACTTTCTTTCCAGCCCAATATATATAATCATGGATTGCCTAATAAAAGAAGTGAAAGGATGGTAAGAAAACCGGATACTATATCGGGAAAGCCAGTACTTCATAGCATTTGTAGGGTGCAGGGAACAAAGATTCCATCTAGTGAGGGATCTTGGTATTGCAACTGCAGCAAAAGTTTCATATGGAAAGTGTGATGTTAACTTTGCATAAACTTCATATCATGTACTTCACGTCAGATGGACTGACGTCTAGTTTATGTAAAACTAGCGAGTTTGTTTGCCCTTCGGGCAAACAAACTCGCTATGGTTTCCAGCATATACAAATGCAAAGCCCCGCCCATCATTCCTTTGAAAATTTTCATAAATAGTTTTAGAAAGTGTTGCAAGACTTTCTTTCCAACCCAATAGAAAGGTCTGCGGAGTTGCAGGATTACTTGGTCTGGCATGAATCTTCCGAAGGAAAGGAGATTGGGAGACGGTTCGTTTCCTTGGACGATGTCAAAAGGAAAATCCGCTTCGTTTTTCTCCTCTTTTTGAGAGAATAAATATTTAATTTTTTAAATGCTTGTGGCCAACAATTGGATTCAAGCTGGGCAAGAGTTCTTGCGAAGAGGCCAAGAACTGGGTTTTGTGTTACTTTCTTATAATTTGGTTCATATTGTATAATGTTTAAGGAATGAAGGAAGATGTATGATACCAGTGCATTTGCATCTTATTTCACTATCCCTGAAACTAAAAGAATCGCCTCACCGATTTCCTCCAATTCCAGTGCAGCCATTACAAGCTTGGTGAATGGCTCAAGTGTCTAAAAACTGATGCGTTTACCCGACTGGACCATACTGGTAGGGCGTCGCGTAGTTGATGTTTCAGTTCTCGTTGTCGTCGCGCAATCAAAATTACTTCTTTCAATCGTATTTTGTACAATAACTCAAACCTTAACTGACATGAAAAACGAGAAATAAAGAAACGGTATCATTAGGAAAGAGAAATGGTATCCCTTTTTGAATTCACTGTCCTCGGCCCTTCGGAGGCTCATGTCTAAGTTCATTTCCGTGCTGCCTCGTTCCTCTTCCTCGTCAGTGCCCGAAAGTTCCTTTGTTTGGAAAGGACTTAGAATTCCAGTAATATTTGATTGTTTCAAATTTAATACCCCATTGCCTAATTTGTTTTCTAATAGGCATAATGAGCTCTCCTTTTCTGAGAAAAGCTCATCATGATTTAGACTCACCAGAATCGTTGCAAAAGTAAAATGTGAATGTAAAGAGGCTTTAAAATCCATGCAGCTGTAAAAGATGCGGCTTGTTGTTCTTCGAGTCTAAAGACAATTATTTTCCCGTGTACAATTATCACTCAAAAGGGCCAGAATATGCTTTTCTCAGCATGCTGGCTAATGACTCTCCTACATAAATAGGTAAAACGGGTTCTGTGTTGATTAATGGAGCCTGTTTGAATTTTGCACGAGAACTGGAAGGAAGATGGAAAGCAACGAACATGAATTTCCGATTGATTCCATGCGTAGCTCCAGCTGGGCATAACGCTGGCTTTGGTGAGCTAAGAGCAATTAACAACTAATTGACTCTACATACAGGGAAGTCTTGATCAAGTTTCTTCCAGCATTTCGTATTGTAAATTCAGTGAGTTTTTTATTTATTAAGGAAACCATTCTTTTCATGGAGGATGGTTCAGGCTCCTTTCCACTCCTGGTCGCCTCAAATCTCGCCGAGTGGTTCACGTTGGGACGACAATGCATTTTTATGGTCAAAATCTAGAAATCAGAGTTGGGGATATGTAACTTCTACGTGGAATACTCGGTTGGAAGGAGCTTTTAAGGCCCGATTTCTTTATGCATAAAGAAGTTAATAAAGTAGATTTAATTATTTGGTACTTTAAAATTTACATGTTCCAAGCTCAAAAATTGCGAAAAACCACTTCCTACTCAAAATGAATTTAAAATTCGTATTTTCCCAGGAACTTCGTATTACTAATGTTTCTTTAAAAACTCGGAAATTGATTGAATCTTTCTTGAAATAACACGAGAACCATATCCAATATCGTCCGACAGTCACGCTCTTGTGCATATCCCATTAACCCTTTCAGGACCAAGGGACGTATTTGTCCCATATTTTAAAAATCCTCCCAAATTTGAATGAATTAGTCTAGGGCGATGCTTTTTGCGAATAAGGAATCAGTATGTCATGGACTTTCAAAATTATGGCAGGTTTTGTGAATATATGAATTTGTGTCGTCACCACACAAAATCATCTTTTAAGCAAAATTATATTTTCCAAACGGGTCATGAATGAACGGGAAATGTGAATTTTGATTTTTTTGTTTTGAAAAACCGATGCAGCCGAAAAAAAATTGTCTGTGGGTTTGCCTTCGTATGTCCTTATTGTAACATATTCTCTCATTTCGACACTCATTTGTTAATTATTTTTCGAAAAAAATGTATTTTTTTGTTGTGGGACATATTTGTCCCACGCTATATCTCGAGAACTATGGGAGATATAGCCTCCAAAGTTTTTTGGAATCTACACGTCATTTTCACCCTAAACACGTCATTAAAGTTAAGGTCGCTGTCCCACAATGCTTATGGTCCTGAAAGGGTTAAAGCCGAATATTTTCACACTGTGCTTCATGTGGAATGGCTTCTTCCTAGTATCCAAAATTACGTTTAACCGACGATCCTAACTCCTTTGTTCGCTGAGTTTGAGTTTGATTCCTTCATGATCAAGGACATATTCCTCGAAAGTCCCGATGTTCCCATTGTTTAGGCTCATTCCGGGCTGTAGTTTCGTGTTTCCTGCCAATCGATACATTCTCCGCAATTTCTCCCTGGAATTCACGCGGAACACGATGATGGAAGCCTTTCCTTCCCGGATGAATATTTTCACGACCCGACGAGAGTTGCACCCTTTAATCTCGCGCAGGCCTTCGTTATGCCGTTCGTCCTCTTCGTTGCATCCATCGATACCATGGCAGCTTCGACTTCCGTGACATTCATGACAAGGACAAAAACCGCGAGACTGGAGAGCTAGGTCTTCCATCTTTGGAAAACGATGTTGATGATATAAACAACTCAACCTGAACCAAAATTAAGTATGAAAACGCGAAGATCCACTGGCAGGGAGCATTAGGCACATTTATTTTGAACTGATTTTTTCATGTTTCAATTTAGAAAGTGGTTGGTCGCGAATCACAATTTCTTATTGTTGGCAGGAAGCCTTCATTTGTTAAATATGCGGAGGCACATAGAAATGGGAGGAAGAAGCCTGAAAAAAATGAAATGCCCTTCATCGTTCCTTAGACAGAGTGAAATCGCTCCTCGCTAAGAGGACTCGAATCTCAAGTTGCCCGGAAGTAGTTGGCCGTAAGCGGCCCAGGCATTACACTGGCGGTTTCCTGCCGGGATCAGGAACGTGGCAGGAAGTTGGACATGCGATTGCTGGCCTGGTACGTGTATTACAGGGTGAGCCACAAGTCCCAGGCCACTGTTTCCGCTGCCAATGGAAGATTTGTTCATAGCATCAGTTTATACTGTTTGCTTATTTTGGGTAAGACAAATAGTACATTAAAGCAAAATGGCAGATACGATCCACTGGCCCTTGGCCAGTCGTATTGGGAGTCTCCTTCTGCTGGGCTATTTTCTTTAACGATTCCTAAATTCCAAATTCCAAAGAATTCCGAAGCCTAAGACATGGGATTGTTTCCAATGGTACTAGAGTGAGAATCCCTAAAGTGCACTTAGGCACTATCTCGCGCTGATTGGTTGAACCTATTTCAAGGTGAAAATCTCAACCCTATTTGAACATTTCAATATTTAATCAGTGGAGACAGAATGTTGGTAAACCAAATGGGTTTGGGTGTCCCATATATTAATATATGCATTCTAAGGAAAGCAAAATCTTCATTTTCATCGTTGTTGTGTTAAGGATCGAACTGCTCGAACGACATGCCCGATCATGGGGTTCTGGGGTTGTAAGAGATTTCACTGACTGAAACGAACTCGCACGGAAAAGTGGCATTACTATGCCTTCGAAAAGAGACGTAATCTGACATATTCCTTCCCTCGCTGGTCCGTGAGAGCGTGCATCTTAACCGTTGGTACTGTGAGATCAATCCGAACCGGCGGATGATGGAAAAGCAAGCGTTTAAATTTGCCCCACTTTCGATTTAATTGAGGTTGAAGAAAAAAACAAATGCTTTTTCCAAGCTAGAGAATATGTGTATTATCCAATCTTAGGAAATTACATATGTTTCTCAAATGCCTGGCACAGAACAGCAATGGTGGATATCATTTAATCTTTTACTGGTCACATGGAGTTTTGTCAGTCCAACCCTTATTTATTTAATTCCCTGGGCCAAAATTAACGCGACGAGGTAAGAGGTGACGTTCCATACACATCACGCGGGACAGCCTATCCCGCCTGAAAATAACTTAGTCAGGAGAGAGGACCTAAAGAGAATCTTGCAAGGACCTGGAGTTATTCCTCATAGCCCTAATTGTCCCCGGAAATCGAGGATTCGGTTTATTTGAACGAAGGAATGGAGGCCAAGGCCTTACCCGAAGACTATCAGTCGGTTTGGCCTAGGCCTAATGTTAGTGAGTCCCGTTGAGAGGGAAAATTAAGGTTGACTTTGAGGCTGAGGTTGAAGAGAGGGCACATCTTAAAAAAAAGGATTTTCGCACAACTACATATAATTTTATTTAATCACACACATGATTTACAACACCAGACCCTAAGCAGTGCAAATAAACCTTTTCTTGGTAATCATGTAAAAATCAACTCCTCAAGGAATCTGTGTGCGATGGAGACGTGGAAAAGCGAAGCTACTCAAGTGTTAATCACATCTCAATGTTACGGAGTGATGTAAAACTCATTATAGAGCTGAATGAAGAAAATAGCTTAATCTCTGAAGCCATTGCACCGTACTTTGCAAAAAATCGCTAAGACAAAAAATTAATCTTAATCGCTCCATGCCATTTCAAAGGCCAAGAGCTTCGTCCTGTAGTATTACTCTTGAACAAAGAGGACCAAAAACGTCAAACATGTATTTTCATTATGAAAGAACTTCATGATAAGTTTTGGCTTGGCCTGTATGATAAGTCAAACAATTATGAAGAGAATAAAAACGGTACAAATATCCCCATGAAACCTACTCTAAAGTCCCTTTTTTCGCGTTCACTTCACACGTGACCCAATGTATGTGAGCGTCCGGAACAAGAATACAAAGGTGACGAATCCTCTTTCATTCGATGTGCAAGTGCCAAAGAGAGTCCCGGTTATCTTGCAGCGGGTCATTTCCGATTAAGCTAGGAAAAGGTTTTTCAGGGAATGTTTTATGTTACACCAGTCCAGATAGATGAAATACATTTATCATAAATGCATTTCGAAGCCTTCTAGAGTTGAATCTGCTTATGAGACATCTCATGCCCTCAGTAAGGAGCCTGCCAGCGACTAGGAGGAAGTAGCCATCGACGATGCACCAGTGGAATTCATGAAGCTCATCATTGCCATTGGGTCTGGGGTCTCCCAGGCGCTCGTCTTCCTTAGGGAATGGCGAGAGACGCCAAGAAGCTGGTCCCATTTTGGCAATGTCGCTTGAAAATCATGTCCATCGCGGTGTCTTCCGGTTGTGAATACCGAAGGGGGACGTGTGAGGATGCATCGTCCAGTTCTTTGTTTTACTGGCAATTCGATATCAGGTCATACAAATTATGGCAATTATTTAATGCCATTTATATGGATGCTGATTATTAGATGTCAATGCATGTGATGACAACTTGAGGTAAATGAATTTAATCTCAATCGGATGTCAATTAATTCATGTCCATTAATTCGTTCCTCTCAATTGGCACTCGTAGCAAAAGGACAATTTGGTTGAACCTTTCAAATTTGCGAAGGTCCATCGCGAAGCTCGATGCATCCACCGATGTGTTGTCCGTAGAAACGGCAACACGGCCTTTTTAATACCTATGTCAAGTGACGCAAGGCGGAATTTTATTGAAACGGTGCCATAGCATTGCATTGTGCGGAAGTAAAGTAAAACATCGACTAATACAGGGGGGTGCGGCTCATCCATATTTAACTGCATGGCGTGCTCTCTATCCTACATGAACTCATTGGGACATGTGATAGCATCAGAGAACTGCATCTGTAACTCCCATTCATTTCGATTATACGTTTCGCTTTTTTTAAATACGTCATTAATACAGGAAATCATGAACTTGACTGATTTTCCTAACAGCTTCTTATATTCAAGCAAAAATCACGGAAGCATTATGTTAGTTTTTGAAGCTTCTGAAACTTCAAAGGAAATGCTTGCTTGCTTGAGTCGGCACTTGGCGTCTTCTTTAATAGCCAATACTGCACCAAAACAACAAAAGGACATCCTCCACAGACCTTTACAAAAAAACATTCGAAGGCGTCCTCCGGAAAAAGTTTTCATTTACTGTAAAATTTCCAAATAAAATCGCACGGACTACACGTTATTGCACTACGTCTAAATTCAGGATAGATGAGACCATTTGGTCCACTTCCCGCACGCAGTCTCCAAGTCAATGACATTAGGTGAATAAAGAAAAACCACTATGCTGGACTTCATATCGCATATTAAATAAATTTACGAAAGAAACAAAGCGAATCTCCAGATATGAAATCCTTTGAAAATGCTCAACAGAACGTAGTCTCACTGCCAAGTGCTATGAAACCAATTATTACGAGAACATGGGGTAGATGAGGTCCATTATTCGGACTTAGGGATGCTTCTATGCCCATCCCTACATTAGCAATATTGAAACATATAACATTTTTAATGCGAATTAAATGGCTTGCAATGGTAGTACTTCAGTCAGGCCAGTGAAAGAGTTAATTCCTTTGGAACCAATTGTCCGCTCAAGTAGGCACCTGAGATGGGTATCAGCCACGACTATACAATAACTTGGTGATAGTGAAACGAAAGATCCGGTCGAGATATTCGTATAGCGAGACGAGGGATAGGCCCAGGAAGAGGCCGAGGCAACCCCCGAAATCACCAATCGCCTGGGCGAAATCATATGCCGGGTTCTCAATCAGCACCTCAGCTACACCTTCTGAAAAGTAGATACTTATCGAAGAGAGCTTCAAGTTGATCTCGTTTTCTTCATCGGGCTGCACATCCACCGAGTAGCGAAGGAGATGGCAAGGAGGTTGGCAGGAGCAGTTATACGATGACCCGGTCGTGAGTGAACCGTAATAGGCCATAGCAAAGGGAATCATGTGACTCATTTTCTCGCACACCGGCAAGGACACGTTCATTGACGGGAGACGGCAAGGAAATCCACTCATGCTGAGGATCCCTTTCGACAAGCACGTGTCCAGACACTATGAATCAGATGAAATATTAAGAAACAAACATATATGAACCAGTAATTATGCTATGTGATCATTTTACCTCGTCGCTGCTGTATCCATCCCTGGACTCGCAGGTATATGCATTGGTGTCAAGCTGAAATATTTCTTTCGCCGAGAGTTTAGCGTTTTTTACTATTCCTGGCTTGATCCTGATCTTAGTGTAAGAAGACCTAAGATTCATGGAGGCCCATCCCAAGTCTCGATGAACGTACACCTCCCAGGACACTGTCCGATTGTCTTCTTTCATCGGGCTATTCTGAAATATGAGATGGTAACCGGAGAATTCGCCTCCTGTTCCAAGGCTTACGTTGGGGTGGGGATGGAATGTGAAGCATCGGCTGAGCCAAAAATATTCTGGTCCTTCGTGTTCGTTGTAAAAAATCGCCTGACGCCATTCTCCACCTAATCGATGAGATAAAAAATAAGCACTCACGATGCAAATCTTGCAGAGTTTGAAGAGACTTTTTCGCTAGGTACTTCCTTTGAGATTTTGGACACCTCATGTACATGTTAAAATTGGAAGGATTCCCCGAAGTCATGATTTGTGAGTATTTGTTTTATATAATAGTTGCGAGGAATCGCAATAATCCCAATTACTTTCAAATGTCCAAATGGAATAGTTCAATTTCACCTGGCTAGTGAGGGAGTGAATGAGGGAATGAGGGAGGACCAATCGAACTCCATGCTGCACCGCGTTCACATATCGATACAATTGTGCGATGGCTCGATCGTCTTGACATCCTCCATAGACGCGTTGCACGCTGATTACACGAGTCGGGGTTGTATATTATGGGTTATCCTATGTCTTGAGCCATTAAGCAGTTGTGATTCTGCACTATGCATTAAGGAGCTATGATGCTAAAGGAGCCGATTCCGTGCTGCCACTCTGTAATACTTGCAATTGACCTCGTGTTCCTTAACAATTTTTTCGAGTCCTCGACAAGACTTTGAGTTTTAAGTTCCATCGATTTCTCTGCTTTTCACAACGTTGAATGATGAATTTTTTTTCTATTTCATGGTGAATAGGTTGCCATTATTCGACATCCCTATCGGTTATCACCCAATAGCATTTGACTGTATGACTTGAACACGTTTCTAGATTCGAATGCAATGAACTGTACTAAAAGTTTCGACGCGATGAACAGACCAATACGTCAACAATACATTCCCACTGTACGTCGCGAAATGCGAGGTATGTTTTCACGTCGAAGTTAATTTGGTTATTTTCTCGCCCAGACACTTGCCTTCGCTGTAGAATGCGTTGTCGCCTCGGGAGCCTCCTTTTGGGGAACAACAATTAGTGCAACCGTGGACAGCGCAACTTTTGAAAGTCTCATTCGGGTGGAATCCTAAGCGTTCCGAGAATGAGGAGAAGTTGAATTTCAAGATATTGGATCCCTGTGCTGATTCGTCTCTCCTGAACGATGGGGTGCGACAGACGGTGAGCTTGGGAGCGAGGAAATCATCTCGCTCCTCTATTCGATAGGTTGTCATCGTCGGAGTATTCTGGTATCGCAGCAAGTACTCCATAGCCTAAATGAGCGAAAACAACCTCTGAATACGATATATGCAACTGTGTATAATGTGATTCTCACCTGAACCGCAGAAAGGAGGACTGCGAAGGAATAGACGAGACAGGTTAGAATTCTGCTTCTCTTCACATCCGAAGGAACTTCCTTTGAGCTAATCTTGAGCGGTGAATGTAAAATGGCGTCTAGGAGACTAGCCTATTCAAGGAATGAATTCGGCCTGCACTGCTCTATGTACATTTGTAGCTATGCACCTATTAATATCAGTACATCTCCTTGCGCTCTGCCGTCACTGCGTGCATTCATCGGACGATGAAAAGCTCCTCATTAGTCTGTTATCTAGACAGATTCCGATCTCTTTTGCTTGGCTCCGGCCGCATTGAACTTCAGCTCTCTGTAGAATATCGAAGTGGTTCTCCCATTCAGTCTAAAAGCATTCCATCGTGCATGAAGCGTTTCTATGACAACTGAGACGGACAACAGAACACTTCTGAAAGAGCTTTTTCCTCGTAGGTCAATATAATTTTCATGAGAGGAGTGCGGTGCATTGATGTGCTTTATTCGTCCGTGAAAGGTTTCTACTTTCTTGAGGATTGTATTGATTATACTGGAGACGTTCGTTGAATGGAACTTCGTGGATCTATGGATTGCTTCTGACGTTGAGAAAAACTCCTCAAGGTATTCGGGAAGTAACGTTTGGTCAACGTTGAGAGGGATCATATTTTCTAGCTTGTAATTTTGCCATGGCGTTGTGCAAACGGTGGTTTCAATGTTGCTGCAATGTTGAAGTGAAGCACAGGTCAGACTCATAAATACTCTCAAGGGTTAGTGTTGAATTTTCGACGTCTAGGCGTTACCTCATCGCTTTATTGAGTCTGACAATGCGCTAATATTGAGCTGGAACGCAGGAAAAGTTCAATAACTTATATTTTCCTCGTGAATTACTGCTCCAGTGTCCCAAAAAACTCTTTGAACTACCGCATACCGGATCTCAGTTATTTGACTCTTTGTTTCATGTTTTCATTCCGACATAATAATCCAAATGATTCTTCCAAATACTTTCAAGGGCGTTCATGATAATATTTGTAGTATAGGATCATACAAACCACACAAACGGCCACATTTTTTCTTCAGGGTTCATTGGACTCAAAACGGAAGTTAGCAGCTTGTAAAAAAATTGTGAATTGTGAATTTCGTCTCTTCTAGGAGGTTTTTGCGCTCATCTTTGTCAGAACGAGTAGCTGACGACTGTTGAAAAGTTCCCTTTTCTTACTCCCACGCAATGGTAACTTTTTAATTTGTTATTTTAAAGAAACGCTTTTTCTAAGTCGTGCTAATACGCTATGGTAGGTCAAGACTACTCTCACTTGTCACATCATCTGCCTAATGATTATTATTCATTTCATATCAAAATATGTTTTCCACATACGATGCTTAATATGATCAAAATAAAAAAACAACTAGTTCATGTCTCACTTGGGAGTCTTAGCTAGGAATGAAGGACGCAAGATTTTGTTTTGATGCAAGAAGGGAAAGTTATAAGCTATTGATAAAAAAAAGCCCTCGTTTCCTTGATGCCACAGCCACGCGTTCTATCGCTAGTAACTGTAAATGTTTCGGGGACACTCATGTCAAGTATCATGATAGTCTATCGATTTCCGTTCTCCTTTAATTGCTTCTATCCCTAAGGAAAACGTAGTAATTTTTTCCTATGGAATACGGATGAGTACTCGTTATCCGGATAAACAAATCAGAATGGGACCGGAAAATGTTTATGAAAAGGGAAAGCACAATGGACAAGTGGTCAATTTACATCTCCTTAGGAAAGAGAGAGTCGAGCTAAGAGGCAATGGAATTGCACCTGCAGTCGCACTAGCGTTTTGGGGACGAATGCAACCTCGTTTCACCTCCATACGGGTGAGAGGTTTTTCTGCATGTTGCTTCCCCTATGAAAAGATCATTCGAGCAAATTTCTAGAATGCTGCTGCCTATGAGAAGCAGGAACCCTTCACGTACAAATAAAACTCATGAAGGAACCACAATATTCCCATTAAAATTGTGCATACCAAAGGGGGAAACGTTTATTAAAAAGTATTATGTTTTCCGTCTCAGTTGCCAAGAAACACTTCATGCAAAATGGGATGTTTCTAAGTTGAATGGGAGGAGTACTTCCAAACTGCACAGGGAGAGTTGAAGTTCAATGCTGCAGGGGCCGAGGAAAATGAGATCGGAATCTAACTAGATAGGGTCTTTTTTTAGCCGCGCGCTAATCAGCCCTTGTCTAAAGAGGAGTCATGCATTGCATGATGAATGCACACTACAGCTACTAATTTCAAAAACTACAAATATTGAAGTATACAGAGTTTGAAATGTACAGGGAGCAATGCAGTTCGAATCGATTTATGGAACAGTGGTCAGTTAATCCAAAACTTGCTCCACCTCTCGCGATGAGCTCCAAGGAAATTTATTTGTATGCGAAGAGAAGCAGCATTCTAACCTGTCTCGTCTATTTCTTCGCCGTCCTGATACAGCGGTTCAGGGAAAAATCCCCTTTTGCACCTTTGCATGTATGAAATTCAGACGATGTCCCTGCTCCTTCAGGCTATGGAGTACTTGCTGCGATACCAGAATACACCGACGATGACAACCTATCGAATAGAGGAGCGAAATAATTTCCTTGCTCCCAAACTCACCGTTTGTCGCACGCCATCGTTAGGGAAAGATGAAACGGCACAGCGATCCAACGTCTCTAAATTTAACTTCTCTTCCTCCAAAGGTTTCGGATTCCATCCGTATGAGACTTTGAGTGGATGCGATGTCCACGGTCGCCCAAAATGTTGTTCCTCCGGAGGAGGCTCTCGAGGGGACGACGTCTGGGTTGCGGACGACACAGCGGTGTATGTATCAGGCATCACGGGGTTCATTTGCATATCTGAGACGTTCTGCCAAATTGTTATTTGCTACGAGTGCCGATTGAAAGTGATGCAATTATGGAAAACTACTTCATTGACATCAGATTAAGATGAAATTATTTGACCCCCAGTTGGTATCACATGGATTGGCATCTAATAACCAACATATAGATAAATTATACAAAATAATTTAACAGACCGAACAGGGAGCTGACCGCAAAACAAAGAACTCGCGGATGAAGTCTCGCACGTCTCACATCGGTTTACTCTTTCAGTGAACGTCGTGATGAATACGATTTTCGAGCGACATTTCATATGGGTCAGCGGCTGAGCGTCTCACGTCATACCATGCTCAAGACGAGCTCCAGGGTGGTTCAATAACAATGACTCGCTCGATGAATTCCAGAAGGCTTGTCAATGGCTACTTCTTCCTCACCATTATCATTCTTGCTTAGGTCATGGGATGTCTTATGAAACGACCGAGTTCTCGATTTCTTGGTAAATTCATTCATGCTTACCATCGTTGTAACGTAATCCATCGCCAATAAATATTGGTCAGCACAACACATTTTAATTCCTGTTTTCAGGATACAAATACTAACATACCATTTGCACCAATCGTATTAGGTTTTCGAAACTTAAAGGAGCAAATCTTTCAATTTGAGGAAATAGATTGCAACGTTGGATACGACTCAGACTAACAAGATCATTTCATTTTTGATGCGAACAACTTGATTGATTCCCTACGTATACGGGGATCCCGATCATCTTCCAGTCTCAAAACATAGCCACAGGGAAAAGACTTAGCCGTAGACCCCACCAATCTTGGATGTAGAGAACTGGTTGAGTGCGACAGGGTTTAGAGAATGGATTCGTTCAACGCAGTCTTGAGGGTGACAAGCGTCTTAATGGAATAGCTCTCCAGGAAGGATATCACTACTTGGTCTGATGAGGTTTTTTACCGCAGAGAGGAAGTTTTATTCTACTTTGTTGTTTTTCAATGATTCGCAGACAAGAAGTCAATGAAAAGCGCATCTTGAAATAAAGAAGATGGATTTAAAAAGGTAAAAACACGAAAAAAGGACAATCGGTATCTACCAACCGGTGAGTAGTGTATTCCGAAATAGGGATTTTGCCCCTTCTAGGAGATATTTGCGTTTATCTTCGTTCAAGCCAGAAGTTTGGGACTTGAAGCAATTTCATTTTCCCACGCAATATTAACTTTATTGATTCTAAGTAGAAATGTATTTAAGTCGTGCTAATACACAAAGGCTGGACAAAAGCTTCTCTCACATTTCACAAGGGTCTCTGCATAATAATTGCGACTCATTTGAAGCCAAAATATATCCCTCTTGCAAATGAATGTCTAATATAACTGAAATTCAAAAGAGGACAGCGATTTTATGGCCGACTTACGAGTCATGCCTTAGAATGAAGAACACGTTGAGCTTGTACAGTATTTGGCTGGGCGCATATTTGTTGAGTTTGTAAGCTTTCTTCAATTTGGAAAGTACGTAGCTTCCTTCCCTTGACGGCCACGCGTTAAATCGCTTGCAACCCAAAGTGCTTCTTTTCCTCGAAAACTCATGTTAAGTGCCTGCAAAGTCCATCGATTTCCGTTCTCAATCAATTGCGTGCAACCTTAACGAAAGGGAGGCATAATAGTTATTTCTTTATGGAATAAAGAGAAGCTCGTTATGTTGGAAGACGAGCAAATTTGGGGCGAACGAAAAAGCTTGTGAAAAGGAAAAACACAATACGGACAGGTGGTCAATTTACGGCCCTCTTAGGAGGAGTGGCAGAATGGAGGAAAGAGGCGAAGTAATTGCACCAGTCGAATCACTTGCGCTTCAGGGACGAAGGCACCCTCGGTCCATCTCCATACGGGTGAGATATCCTTTTTAAGTCGGTTGCTGCATGCTTACATCATGACTGCCCTTTCTACAGTACCTGCATATTTTCTTTGCCCTACATACCCTGGTCTTTTACTTGAGTCTCTAAGCTGTTACTGAAAGGAAACACCGTTGATTTAAATTCGTAATGAGAATTTTTCCACCATCAACAGCTGTAAGAAATCCATTTCTATTCTGCATAGGACTCCCTCTGGCTTTCATTTATAATTATGGACTTTCAAATTATGAATGGTTTGCTTATGCCCAATACATTCAGGTAGATTTTGCAAGCATTATGTCCGGTTTGGCCTGAAGTAAAAATGCATTAGTAAAAACATTAAAAGCAAACGTTGTGTCACAACAGTAAATGGAGGTTAACCTCTATACGCAAATCAATATTATAATAGTTATTTGGAATTAAAGCAAATCAAATTGATTCTTTGAAGACAAGAGAGAGGAACATGCAAATGCGTTGATTCCCTTGTGTATATATATACAAATTAATTCCCCTCAAATATATATTCGTTAAGGAGTAGGTCTATCATAGTAGTGCTGAAGAATAGTTTCTGAAAAATGTTACCATATACCACTATGTTTGAAAAGCAAGATGCAAAGCATTCCTGCATGGACGATGGAGAATGTGGCAAGAAATATCCAAAAACAGGATTTCCAAGAAAAAAAGACAATAAGTTCTATGCAAAGTCCCAGGAAGAACTTACTTCGATGGCAAACATTTCCTCTACGCAAAGGTTCCACCACAGGAACGAATATACGAAGTGCCATCAAGTCGGTCATGATCGTGTTTTGTGCAGCCCTTGCTATCAGACAGGTAAGTGGAGGTAAAAAAAAATATAATTTTCTGAAGGGTCCTATTTTAGTTGTCAACTTCATTTCGGTGATGACTCGCAGGTGGCACTCATGGTCAAAGAGTACCTGTCTTTCCCAACCAATACATTGTACGTGACCAATGAAGTGACCGAACTCACAGCGCCGGCATTCACAATTTGCCCGAAACCGTCTGTGAAAAACCTATTTGGAGCAACTCAACGTGAGGATATTCAAGAATTCAAGAGGGCTTCTGTGTCGTTGCGTGACGTAGTCAGATTCGCTTTCATGTCTCCACTGAAGTTAGAAAATGAATCGACCATCAACGGCGAAACTACTCACTCTATACGCGGTGTGTATTTAAACACGTTTAGAACAAGATATATGGGAATTCTTTTTTTTTATACCTAATTGGCTATGGCACTGTATAGATGGTGGATCTTGGAGAGGGAGAACATATCTTGATTGGTCCCAGAAGAATTTCTTCAAGTGTTTCACATTCTTCTCGAAGGAAATGATGCATCCTGGCTCAATCCGTTGTAGTGATGGCTTCCTATTCAATTTCAGGGTCATCTCAAGAGACAGTGGGTCTAGCTCGGTAAGAGATAAATGTCCATGTATATTTCAAAGAATAATTTGACTTTTCTTTTTAAAAAAAATTCTACTTGTTTTGACGCATTACAGCCATCAATCGACGTGTTCATTCACGATCAGAGAGAGAAGTTTACAAGTTTGAAGTCATTCACTGCTGAAAAATTGAAGTTGCTCAACAATACCGTTACAAGCATTTTCATCCGACCGGAGATCATTCAGAAAATGAGCAAAGAGGATGATCCATGCATCATGGATGAGGGGTACAGCTACACGCGGGTATGCTCAATTTCTGCATTAAAAATCATAGGGAGACATTCATTGCAGAAAATACCGCATGGGAAATTTTTCAACAGTGTATGGAGAAATGCTTCTGGGAAGAGATTCAGTACCGCGCCAACCTGACATGTTCAGTCCCCATTCTCATGAACAATGAAGTGAGTCTCACAAAATCAGAATGCCAAGACGAAGGGGGCGAAATGCTGCAGGTTCATAAGCTATGGAGAGCAATGAAAGAAGGATCTGCAGAACCTGGGAATTGTCATTGTCCGAGGAGGTGCCATTTCACGGACTATCACATATCTGCAGACCCAGCCGGGACCTGTCCAAGTAGAATCAACGAAATTGATGGGAAAGGAGTTGCTTACCTTTTCTTCAGTTTTCCCTCGAAACGGGTTCGTCTTATTATTACGTTTCCATCATCCCGAACCACCTCCTTGCGTAACCCTCTCCTTTGTGAATTGTTCTTATGTTTCCCTGAATGCCATGCCAGGTGCCCAAATTCCTGGAGAAGGAAAGAGTGACCATACTCGATCTCCTATCCAGCATCGGAGGCATTGTCGGTATCTGCCTTGGAATTTCCTTACTCACCGTCTTCGACGTCTTCGCCCGTACTTTCTCACTTATCCGCAGCAAGTTACTTCAAAGGGAAAATATAATTCGTGAGAGCAATCAGTAAATGATACGAGTACCATGTGGCTTTTTTCGAAGCGAGCTTTGCTACCAAGTGTCCACGAATATCTTTCAAATTGTGATGAACTTATGACTTCAACGTTTAAGATTATTTTAAAACTAGTGCAACAAATTCAAAGCCATCTTTTGAAATTGCGACATCTGACGCATTACTAACTTACTTGTTTTAAAAAAAAGGAATCTTCAAAGAGGGAGAGAAAAAATAACTATGGGAATTACGTTTTAAGGCATTTGTCTTGTTCTTTGCTTGCTAAATTTAGAAATGCCATGAAGTCATGAGAAGTCGTAACAAGAAATGGGCACCGGATTAAGTATATTTCACTAATGGTCTTTATAGACCATTAGTGAAATATAGCAATGAAAAAGATTACCAAATAATTTTTATAAATTATTTGGTAATCACGATCACGATCTATTTTTTATCACGATCTATTTTTGGGTTATTTCGTGCAGCGGGTTAAAATCATTGAAGATATGAGAGAAAACAACCGAAATGAATGTTTTTGTGGTCACTTATGTGTTGATACTTAAGCCTTTGCATCAACCGTGTCTTTTCTTTATATTTAATAAGTCCGAGGTTTATAGGGTAGGTTGGAGGATAGGAACCACAGTCGAAACTTTCGCACATTATAGCGTCCGGTTTCTAGATTGAGTGTTCACATAGTATGGGGTAGACCTACCCTTAATACAGATAGGTTGTCACGTAACGCTATACCCATCACTTCTTTTCGTTCATGAAAACATCGAGCCCCTACCTGAAGCCTCTCACGGAGGGGCAGCAAAAACATTTTTATTCAACCCATGTCATTAACACCCATCGTCCCCATTAACCCCCTCCGTATATACGCTGATCTTGCATTAAACAAAAATTAATTCGGATGATTATTATTGCCATGTAGTCATTTTGGTCTTGTCAGCCCTTCATTGAGTCATCAATGATTCTCGATCGAAAAATGCCTCACTTAGAGATTACAGAAGTCTGCAGAAGGCATTGAATTAATTTTCTGAAGAAAATGTAGTCCGATCAATGATGGACACGGCAGAGATATCCGTGTTGTAGTATTATGTATGTATTTTTTTTCTCTCTCTCTCTGAGTACTGCAGTATAAAGAAGCCTTGTCACGACAGCATGAGGGAGTTTCTTTTTCATGTGCCACCCTGTTTCCTTTATTCGGCAGGAACCATATTCGACGTCTCCTCGGGTTGGGAGCAACATGACTTCATACAATTTGATTAGGCAGCGTTGACTGAGAAGGTTCTTGACCTTCAATTGCGTTCCAAAACTAGAACATGAAGCAATTCATTTCCCTCCCTAAGCCCTTAACCTTTCAACGTCAGCTAATACGAATGACCATGAGAGACTGGAGGTGATCGGCGGGGTCAGTCTGCGCATTCGCGTAGATTGTCCCTTCCCATCACCTGAGTCTGTCACTTGGACATTAGACTTATATATAATGTCTAAACGTGATCCACTGCCATAGCAACTCAGATCCTTCATAACCGAGCTCTAATCTGACTGAATAAGTTTTTAAGTTTCATCACGTCGATGTGAATGTCATTTCCCCCTCACCTGAGTGGGGATACACGTATATGCAAAGTAGCTGTGGATTAGAAGTGATAGGTACACTCTTAGAAAATTCCGAGCGTTTGGGGAGTAAAAAGTGAGCACACCGTGAGCTTTTGAATTTACTCTCTTATTACTCACCAAATGGTCCCTCATCGCTCGTACTGAAGTGAACACCTTGAAGTACTTCGCCAGACCACTAGATGGAGGTAGGGGTCTCGCTTTTCGCACAGTACACAAAAGTTCCCTCCTCTCTTGCCCTGGAATCGTCATTCGCAGGATTGTTTAGTACCTCGCACCTATGTCTCTCCTAGTCCCATTGTAGGAATGAGTATACACGGACACTTCATCATTCGTTTTCCACATATTCAAGAATATATTCATGGAGTCCAGGCCATAAACAAGCTCATATTCCTATTGAGAACCCTTTTGGAAGGCGAAATATTTAGCTCTCATTGGAATTCTAGGATATGCAGGGAGTGTCCTAGAACTTTGCTTAATCACACCTCAATTAAGTGAGGTAATAAGGGACTGATATCTCGGACACTCTACGGAACCACTAAGATGTGGTCCACCCTCTGACGTGTGCTGTATTCAGTACAGGCAGAGTTAGGTTTACGCTTGCACGAGAACGAAACGGTACGTAGCATATGAGAACTTTCGCATTTGCATAACATCACTATCTCTTTCCGATGGGAGTGTTTTTATTCACAGAGGAGGAGAGCAGTTTTACTCCCTGGTAGTAGAGTAAATTCACTCCTTTCCCAGAGTGAAAGGGGCTGAAACTGGAGTTTGCTATTTTACTCTCTTTTTTGAGAAAAACCTTCCCCTTTTTCCAAGTGCGTACAAGTCAGACTTCAACGGGAAATATGCATAGCGAGAAAATATCTGCTTCATGTGATCAAAACTAGTGACAGGGAAACCTGCTGTAAACAGGAGGAAACGAAATGCTTTGTTGTCAGGGAAGGATTCAACAAGATCTTTAGAGAGTACCACACTCGAACTTATTCAATGAACGATTCTTTTAAGCTATTGGCGGGGTTCCATGAACGTCCTTGGGAACGTCCAATTGACTACTAACATTTCCAAAATCCAAAGTTACGAAAACAGTTCAAATTATGCGTTTCATAAAGTACGGGAATTTATAAAGGCGGTGAATTCGATATATCTAATTTTAAGAAAGTTCTGTGAAACTTTCTTTTTAGGAATTGATCCACTAGGCAATTAACGTTTTGGATACGTTCTTTTCTTCACTTGAATTGCATTCAGTTCAAGTAGAACCTTCCTCCTGTGGCTTGGGTCAGAAACCGCAATGTAACTTAGTCTGGTTGAGGAAACGATATTCAGTTGTCTAATATAGATTGAGGAGAACCAAGGATGAATTCAGTCATATTATGGAAACTTACATCATGTCTGTATATATATAATATATTTAGGATTCAGACACGCCCTTCATTAAATTCCCTTTTCCTATGAGCAATGATATGTGTTTAGGTCATTACCCATGACGTCACCTTAAAAATTGAACCTTTCACCCTTTATTTTTCGAGCCGGAGTTCTCTGGAGACTCCTTGGACTGAAGTACACTCTTAGAAAAAGGGGAGCGATTTTTCTCAAAAAAGAGAGTAAAATAGCTAACTCCAGTTTCACCCCCATTTTTCTTAGAAAAAGGGGAGGGATTTTTCTCAAAAAAGAGAGTAAAATAGCTAACTCCAGTTTCACCCCCCTTTCACTCTGGGAAAGGAGTGAATTTACTCCATCACCAAGGAGAAAAATTGCTTTCCTCCTCCTTGAGTAAGAACGCTCCCAGCAGAAAGTGATAGGGATGTCATGCAAATACGAAAATTCTCATAAATACTGTGCGGCGCTTTCGCTTTCGTATAGGCGTTGACCTACCTCTGACTGTACTGATTGCAGTACACGTCAGAGGGTGGACCACCTCTTACAGGTTCCGTGGAGGGTCCCGGATATCAGTCCCTTATTATCTCATGTAATTGAGGTATGATTGAATGAAGTTCACGTACACTCTGTATGTATATTCTAGATCTCCTATGCGGATTAAAGCATACGTTTTCTAAGGGGGTTCTCAATAGGAATATGAGCTTGTTTATGGCCTGGACTCTATGAATATGTCTTGAATATGTGGATAACAAATGATGAAGTATCCGTGTTTATTGATTCCTATAATGAGACTAGGCGAGACATACGGCAAGGTACTAAACAATCCTGCGAGGGACTATTCCGGGGAAAGAGTGAAGGGAACTTTTGTGTACTGTGCGAAAAGCGCGGCCCTTTGCCTCCATATAGTGGCCTGGCGAAGAACTTCAAGGTGTTCACTTCAATACGAGCGGTGAGGGAGCATTTGGTGAGTAATAAGAGGGTAAATTCGAAAAGCTCACGGTGTGCTCACTTTTAACTCCCCAAACGCTCGGAATTTTCTAAGAGTATAGGCACTGGCATCGTGCCATACGTACGGGAAGTGAAGCCGCATAGAATGCTTCCCTTAATGATAAATAGATGCCATTCGATTAGGTAGGGATCACAGAACGCTGAAATATTATGTTATTTTCTGGAATTTTTAAATATCATTATTAAACAATGGAAAGAGCGAGATGCAGTAACGCGATCTAAAATCTAGTGAATATCGTAGAGCGAAGGGACTTTTCGTTTATAACGAAATCAATTAAAAAGTTAAAATTTATTTTTTTGGCAGCTGCCCTTTGACTTGAAGAAAGTCACGACTTAGTGGAGATCGTGGACCAAGCCTTCGTTTAGGTGACAAAAAGCATAAGCTTTTTTGCTTTGCTCACAAGTTCTAAAAGGAGAATATGATATAAAATTGTTAGAACGGAAAGAAAAAGTTGACGCCGTTTGCGGAAAATAGTAGGCTGTAAAGAGAAAAAAATAAGGTTTATTGAAGAATCTCGTTGCACACGGAAAAATCCAGTTCCAATTCGCACCAAACGCCAAGAAACACCAGTCGACTCGGAAGTGGGAGTCGGCGACGGTCTTCCCATGCGTTGCGTGCTTCTTATCCTAGTCTTCTATATGTATATTATGCTTGGTGGTCTGTATCATGGAGTGTATAAATGGAGGGGCCTACCCTATGGCGCGAGGCACTGAACCCTTCCAAGCGCGGCCGCCATCTTCCTGAAGTTGTACGAGCAACAAGTTCGTAGCAGACGCATGGGAAGAGGGAGGGCAAAAGAGGCAACTAGCCCCGGGCTATATGCCTGGGGACCTCCACGCCGGGACCCAACCAATCACGTTATTCATACCCACATGCTGGACCCTCCCAAGATGGCGGAAGCACTTGTAACTCTCGAGCCTTAGCTCAGTGCTGTCGAGGCATCGAAGGCCTCTCCAGAGACAACTATATCCACTCTATGGTCTATGTCCGTAGTACCGTGTGCGCATGCGCGGCGCCGTCTGCCTGGCTCCAGGTTTCTGTCTCGCTCTCTTGAGTCAGCATTTTCCTTTCGGCCGTTGCGGCTGTTTCATCCATTCTCCAGAAAGGGAGAGAGAGAATTCTACGTCTTGCGCATCCCCTCCCCACCACTTAGAGGGGAGTTCACAACAAGCATATCGCGACCACAGGCTGGCTTTTACAACCGACCAATCCCAATCGACTCGAGCTGCGACCAGTCACGCGCACCCAAAGTGATGTCACCACAACTGTCATGGCATTTCTCATTTCCCCGCTTGATATGCATGGTCTTTCTATTTCTATACGGAATTTCTATACGTTTGCCTTTATAATTAGGACGTCACGTATTGTTTTTTTCTATGATAGCTGCAGTATAGGCCTATCTTTATATTGAGGAAGAACATGGAATCCCTTAGGCTTCTTCCTATCCTTGGGCAATGCACATTTTTTCAGCAAGTGGGATGACGAAGCTCTCATATCAAAGCTATGCAACATAGTCATTTCATCCTATTTGATTTGTATTGATTATCCTGAGGTATAAACTCTTTCTGGAAATTTGGAGTGGGAAGATATGTTTATGATTCACAATCATGGTCCTCAGAAAATGGAGGTCCTCCTCCTATGAAAGTACAATGTTCTGTTCTGACTTGTTTCTCCATGCTTCCCATCACATTATGCAAATTTTATTCCTGTAATGCAAGCTCAGACAGAAAGATCACTAAATAACAAATATTAATTCAATAGTCAGTAGTTGTTCCATCTTGATATGAGACTGTGTTACAGGGGGGTATTGCCATAATTTTATGAATTTTCAGAGCTTGGAATATACCGAATCTGGAAGTGTGTCAATTCCTTACCTATATAGATTTATTGATACTAATCCTCAATAGGTCACACTGATGAGTTGGAATTCTTTAAATCCAGTTATTTGGACACTGCAACACAACCCTCTTTCATGAGATAGTTCTTGTTGGTATGGCAGAAAAAGCTTAATAGTACGTGTACAGAACTATTGCTTGCCATCAAGGAAGTTAATAACTCCTGTCCACTGATTAATGGGACTATGAAGATAGCACCAACCAAACCATCCAGTGGGAGATGGTGAAGAACAGGTTATCTGTGTAAGGTATAACTTTGGAAATCAACAGACCAAGTTCACACCTTTTCATGGTATGAATTTCATAGATTCCAGAAAGATCAGAGGACAATTTGAGTCTGTAGATTATGCAAGTCAAGCATAACAAGTGTAAAGCTGGACCATATCCTTCAAATACATGGCAGAACTCCTTCATAGCAACGGAATTCAGTGATTCCAATTCATTGAGAACATTGATGATGGTGGGGAGAAATACAAATTCCCAAATTAGTAACCACCAGAGTTCTTATTAAAGTGCAGAGGTCCTGGAGACATGATTATTAATCTTGTTTCCATATCACTCAAAACCCCAAGACACTTCAACTTCAACACCCATTCTAGTGGGGACCAAGCAAGTGTAACAGCTTCGAAGTATGAGAAATTTTGACCATTAAATATTCATAAATAAAATCAAATTAATATTTGTCCTGATTTACCTTTGTAATAAAACTTCCTGAAGTTCTGATTCATCTGGAAGCAATTATTTGCAGTTCTCACAGTAACTTGGGCGTGATACCTTTAAAGCTGTAACTTATGGGTAACCTGAGTGGGTTGCTAAGGTAACTGTCATTAACTCTGAAATGACTTCTTCTGTAAACGTGTGTCTCACTTGATAAAAATCCAGTATAACCATAGGCTTGATGTTATACTAAGGACTTTGCCTATCCAAAAGACGTGTGATGTAGGCCTACATCACTTGTCTGCCAATAGGACAAACCATTCTTGCTTCGCTCATATGTTGTTGAAAAGCGACCCTGTGCAGATCTCTTTCATACCTCTGCAGAGAGTCCTTGTGTAAGGCCTCATCAAAGAATTTATATTGGACATTCTCAACTCCCGCGGATTTCCGACTGGTCCGGAGGGGGGCTGGGGGATTAGCTTCAGGGTGGACTGTCTTCACGTGTCTCCTAAGAATCCAGTTGGCTGTGAACTTCTTACATAACTGACGCTCCACGAAGAGGATCAGAAAAGGCTTGGACCACTATGGGAATTGAACTCTTCAGTGAAGGGAATGGCAGACGCCATGATGGTAGAGTGACGTAGCCCCGAGTCGATTGTGATTGGTCGGTTGTAAAAGCCGGCCTGTGGTCGCGATACGCTTGTTGTTCACACTTCAATGCGGACATTCCAGCGGGGATGTGTAAAACCCCGCTTCCCAAGTAACACAAGATATTCCAGCAACGTTTCGGAAATGTTGATGAACAATGTTGCATCTATGTGTAAATGTCCAAAATTGGATAACAAATGATGAAGTATCCGTGTTTATTGATTCCTATAATGAGACTAGGCGAGACATACGGCAAGGTACTAAACAATCCTGCGAGGAACTATTCCAGGGAAAGAGTGAAGGGAACTTTTGTGTACTGTGCGAAAAGCGAGACCATTGCCTCCATCTAGTGGCCTGGCGAAGAACTTAAAGGTGTTCACTTCAATACGAGCAGTGAGGGAGCATTTCGTGAGTAATAAGAGAGTAAATTCGAAAAGCTCACGGTGTGTTCACTTCTTGCTCCCCAAACGCTCGGAATTTTCTAAGAGTGTACCTCTTCACACCGATTTATTCAAGAATTCGAGTATCTTCCTATCTGGTTCATGTGATGAAAGACAGGCTACATTCTGGAAAGAGCTGGGGAATATTTATAGTACACGTATAAGGAATTATCTATAGCTGATAATTTGGCGCCATCTACTGTCCTAGTGGCCATTGATAAGGATCAGTGTCCTTATCGGATATACGTTTCATTGCATGATTCCTGTTTCACTTGGCGAGGAACAAAACAACAGATTTTCGCCATTCCCACACGATGCCCACATTCATGAGGAAAATTGTATTGTACTAATATACAATGATTGAGGAAAACCAGCTCCGTGTTGTCATAGGGATTCCTTATTCATGCCCGAATCACTTTTCCAAATATAAGGAATATGGCTACCATTTTCCTGTTAGGTCGACTTTGAGAAGCCAGCGAATCTGCACTGAGGATGGAGGACTTATGGAAGGCAGACCTTGTATTGTGAGCCTTTGCAGGTTCGGTCCTCCCCCTTTTCCAGTCAGAGCGTAGAGTTCTTTGAGTTTTGATTGACTCCATACCTAGTATGCATCAACTACTTCTATCCACCATTTTCGATAAATGAAGAATGCTTTATTTAAGGACCAATGCGGACATGTTGACATTCTCTCCAGGGTGAGAATGGCCGCATGGGAGAAGCTCTGATATAGACCAGGAAAAAAATGGAAGGCTAATGAGACGGTTGGAGGTGACTTAGCAAAGAGCCGAAAGTAGGGCTCTCGCTGTTTCATTGGCAGGGTTAGTGCCAACCTGATCTCGTCTCCTGATCGCGAGACTTTCCCTGCTCTCTAACGTTAACGGTATTCATCTCTGCCATTTCGCATTGCTCTATCACCTTTTTTTCAGAGAATTTAGCTCTCTTCCGAATTTTATTCGTTAACCTGAGAGAAATGGAATGCAGTAGTGGATCCATTAAAAATCACGTTCAATGGAATCAACTTATTATCTTAGAAATACCTGTTTTCCCACTCCGTTCTCTTTTCGGTTTTAATGTCAACTGCAAATTGTGAATGTTAGCGACAATGGGTCGGAAATGTTTAGCTTTTTCCAATAATCTAATCAGTGTTATCCAATTCCCTTAACTTTTTAAATCTACATCCACGGCCAAACGGATAATAATGAGGGTCTGAACTCTAACACATGTTATCGATGGTATGTTCGCGCCTTCAGTGCTACATTATCTAGGATGTGGATTATTTCAATAATTCTTTGGCAAAAACTTAAAGTGCGTCCCCGTTGAAATGTGTGACATATAGGGACGATCGTCTAGTTTCTTTTAATCAATATCGTTTCTTTGATGATTCGTAGTGTGCCTAACTTCAAATCTCTTCATGTGCCCCCATTTGTCAAGGCGGAGAACACATTTTGAAATACTTCCCTTCCATAATCTCCGCTGACCGAAAATATTTCGAAAATAGGATTGTTCCCGCTCTCAAGTAACAAAGAGGTTCTTCTGAGGCGAGGTGAGCTGAAGTGAACACTTGCAATGTTATAATGGAGCTGGACCACCTTAAAACACGACCGCCGACTTACTCCATAAGCCGAAACCCTTGAGGCAGGCACACTCAGCAGTACAAATCACCTTTCATCTCTGCACATTCCTAAAGGTAAACCACCTTCTGCCGGCCATGTCGCCGAAAGGAAAAAGCAGCTATATTTGTCGTGTGATGTCATGGTGCAGCAAAAACCTGGTTGGAGCAACGGACGAGTACCCACACCCAGATTGCCATTGTTGATGGCATTTACTGCAGCCGATTCAATGTTAAGAATGTCATCACATTTCCGGTAGGTTAGGCGGGAACAGGCAGTCACTAAATCCACTATGAGCAGCTCTAGGGTCAGAACTTCTCTTCGCGTCCAGATAACCATCGGAAACTGAAGCGCCCCAGTGAAGGAATGCTTTTTAGGAAAATCTCGGCGGCGGAACAAAGTACAAGAAGATGCACAAACCACCAACAAGATGTGCAAGCTACTATTTCCATATATAAAAAGTTTTGATTTCAGGGAATTTACTATTCAAGTGGTTATAAAGTCTCGTGGAGTGCTTAGAGTCCCGGAGTGGCGCCATTAGCTGGAGATGTATCGTCAAACTTACCGGTTGCATAGATAATGTTATGGGACGGTCTATTTACAGCATCATCGCTTGGAACCATTCGAAAAGGCGATGTCAAATTCCTGGCCTCTAACATTCCCAAAGTCCTAAGAACAAAAAACGTATAATCTAAAAGAGGTTGCTGATGTATGGTCTACGGATATTCAGGTTTCAGCAAAAAGATGTTTAGCAAGGCAGCAAGGAGGACGCATAATATGGCTAGTAGTCTCTAACCTCAGGTAACACTAGTATTTGTTAGTAACATAATTTAATCACCCAAGTAATCTTCGAAAAGTCCAAAATACACCGTCCCCCAAATACCCCACTCAGAAAGTTCATTTTGGCTGCTGTCCGACCAGAAGGAAGATGACGTGATACGCATTCCAGGTGGTCGTGATCCTGGCTAGTGCAGCCCTTGCTTCAAGACAGGTAGGTGGAGCTTGAAAAACATACAGATCAAAATTTTCGTATTATACTCACATACTTCAGGTTGATACGAAAACGCAGGTGGTACTCATGGTCGACGAGTATCGATCCTTTCCAACCAATACGCCTTACGTGATCAATGAAGTGATCGAGCTCCAGCCGCCTGCATTCACCATATGCACGAGACCGTCTGTGAAGCGTTCTTTTGGAAGACTTCAGGGTCAGGAAAATGGAGAATTCAAGAACGCTTCTGTGTCGTTGGGAAACTAGGGAGGTTCACTTTCATGTCTTGATTGAACTTGGGATATGAATCTACCATGAACGGGGAAACTACTCATTCTATATGCGGTGTGAATTCAGAGAGTTTCTGGGCAAACGGAAAATATTTGATAAAGTTATTGTCGATGATACCGCATTGGTGGTGGATCTTGGAGAGAGAGAACATATCTTGATTGGTTCCGGCAAAGTTTATTCAAGTGTTTCACATTCTCCAAGAAAAATATGTATCCTGGCTCAATCCGTTGTGAGGAAGGCTTCCTATTGAATTTCAAAGGCATCGCAAAACAAAATAGGACTAGTTTGGAAAAAAGTTATTCGTCACTGTATTTGAAAGAAAAATTACAATATCCTTGAAAATAAGTTGTCACTTTCTTGACGCATTACGCCATCAAACGACGTATTCATTCACAATGACTGAGAGAAGTTTACAATATTGAAGTAATTCACTGCTGAAAAATTGAAGTTGCTGAACAATACCGTTGCAAGCATTTTCATCCGTCCGGAGATCATTCAGAAACTGAGCAAAGAGGAAGATCCGTGGACTATATATGACGGCTACAGCTACACTCGGGGGGGCTAAATTCGGTTTTAAAATATATGGGAACCAATCAATCCACAAGTAGTGAAATAACAATTTATTTTACAGTGCATGAATAAATGTTTATGGGAAAAGTTTCAGTACCGGGCAAACCTGACCTGTTCGGTTCCCATGCTCATGAACAATGAAGTGAATCTCACGAAACCAGATTGCCAAAATGAAGGGGACGAAATAATCCAGGTTCGTAAGCTATGGAATGCAATAATAGAAGAGCCTGCAGAGCCTGGGAATTGTCATTATCCAACGAGGTGCCATTTCACAGACTATCACATATCTGTGGATCCTGCTGGGACCTGTCCAAGTAGAATCAAAGGAATCGAGGGGAAAGGAATTGCTTATCTCTTCTTCAGTTTCTCCTCAAAGCGGGTTCGTATTAAAATGTAGTTTACGTCATCCATATCCACTTCCTTGCCTAACACTATACATCATGGAATCATAACCCATCCTATATATCCCTGAATGCCCTGACAGGTGTCCAAATTCCTTGAGAAGAAAAGAGTGACCATACTCGATCTCCTATCCAGCATCGTTGGCATCTGCCTTGAAGTTTCACTACTCACCGTCTTCGACGTCATCGCCTATGTTTCTTCACACACCCGCAGCAAGTTATTTTAAAGGAAAAATGATGGCATCCACGAGAGCATTCAGTTCTGGTTACTTGCACGAAGTGGAATTTTCCTCTGCGGATTATGCAACAGAGTCTCCACGAATATATTTCAATTTGTCCTGCTCATCACTTCACCTTTCGACGATTTTAATAACGAGTGCTGCCATTTTAAGCAATATTTTTAAATGACGACATCAGACCCATAGCTAACGTATTTGTTAGAATTGCGGGATTTATTCGCTATTTGTTAAGGAAATCTTCCCGAGGTAAATCGTCGTTTTGCTTTGAAGGCAGGTGAGAAGGCCGGGTCGGGCCTAAAGAGTGACCTCCCAGGTCGTAGTACCTGACTTCACTCAACTTCTGGCTGTGGGGTTTCATTTAATGACAAGGTATATGCCAGAAATTCGTGCACGATCATTGAATTGAAGTAACACATCGCTCAGAAGAGGGTTGTCTTAAGGTGACGACTCGCTTGACCAAGCTGAATGGTGCTCAATATCATGGTCAATACCATGGTGAATACGTTTTAGCACCAAACAAATACATATACTTGTTTTTACGATGTGGATAAGTTAATTCTTGCGCACTCTTCCCTATGCAAACATTTTTTTAAAATAAATTTATTCCTTGCCGAGTTATTGTTCAAAACCGTTTGCGACTTTCGGCACAAAATGTATATTTAATGTTAAAAATTTATTTTTCATTCGGAATTTCTCGTTAACTTTGATTGCCGACACTGCTGTCCGTCTGAATCACCTGTAAAGTCATGTATTCCATCTTTTGGAACATCAAGGCAACGCAGGAAAGTCTATCGATTTACGCTCCGCGAGAATGGCTTCCACTAATGCTTAAGTGTAGTCGCTTGAATTTTTTAAACCAAGCCGACATGCTGGCATTTTCCGGTTTGATCCACACAATACAGGCATACAATTCGATACAATAGAGGCTAACACAAGCATCACCCGCAAAAAGGAAAGCAATGGATCGACCAAGATGAACAGCTGGTTTTCAATGTCTTGGAAGAGAAGAGACGGAGTGAAGCAGATTGCTCACTTCCTTCACGAAGACAGACCTGCCTTCATTCCATGCCCATATCGGTTAAAGGTTTCTGTGCATAATGTCTGAGAAACCCAAAATCCCAAATTGCATGAATTCCCACACTTAGGCCTACTACGTATAACTACTTGTATTATGTACCTATTCCTACATGTACAACGTATAAGGAAATTTGAATTGTTCTAATGCACAAAGACTGAGGAAACTAGGTCCCTGTTGTGAGGCGGATTTCTCACTGAAGCCTAAACACAGGGTGTCTCATAAGTCAGTATAACGATACAAACTGCGATATTTTCCAATCTGCAGCAACCAAGTCACTTTTATTATCATTGATGGAAAGCATGTTATTCAGAATTTTTTTCTCACAATGATTTTCTTTGAATATAAATATAAATTGTCAACTACTCAAATATAAATTGTTTCAAAAGGTTCTCAGGAAGGTGTACGCCTTTATTGAATCCTCTTTCATTAAAACTCCTAAATGTTTTAGTCCCAAAATGTATTTCCGGCACAAGATGACCAAAACAGACCAAAATTCCCACATGACAGTGTGGTTATGGTTACCCTGGGAATCACCGCCCAAAATTTTGGTCTAGGACATGTTATATTTCCATGCTCTGCCGAGAGAGTGTATTTCATTGCGAAAAAAATGTTCATTGGACACTGCTGTGCATTTGAATCACTTTTAAATTCATGTGTTCCTCTTCGGTGGAGAACAAAGTCAACGGAAGGAAAGTCTATCTATTTAAAGTCCACATTAATGACCTGAGTCTATGTTCAAGCGGAGTTGCATAGATTTTAGAAAATAAGCCGACATGATCGAATTTTCCGTATGTTCTCAAGCACTAGAGGCGAACGCAAACATTACGCAAAAAAGGAACGAACTGGATCGACCAGGAGAGGCAATTCATTGACAACGTCTTAGGAGGTGAAGTGGCGGAATGAGACAGTTGACTCCCTTGCTCCGGAAGGGAAAATACGTGTCCGAATCGGGTAAGCGTTTAATTGCATGATGCCTGTTGCACTTGACGAGGAACGGAACCCCAGATTTTCGCAATTACCACACGATGTCCCCATTTATGAAGAAAATTGAATTTTACCAATATGCAATGGCTGAGGAAAACCAGATTCGTGTTGTCAGAGGGATTTCACAGTGATGCCCGAATCACTTTTCCAAACATAAGGGAGATGGCTAGCATTTTCCTGTCAGGTCGATTTCGAGAAACCAGCGAATCCGTACCGAGGATGGAGGACTTATGGAAGGAAGACCTTGTATTGTGAGCCTTTGCACATTCGTTCCTCCCATTTTTCCAGTCAGTGAGTAGAGTTCTTGGGGTTATGATTGCCTCGATTTACATTATGCATTAAGAGCTTCCATCCACCTTTTCCGAGAAAGGAAGAATGCTCTCTTTAAGGAACAATGCGGACATGTTGACATTCTCTCCAACGTGAGAATGGCCGCAAGGGCGAAGCTATGATATCGACCGCGAAAAACTGAAGACAAATGACACGGTAGGAGGTGGCGCGGGCAAAGAGCCGAAGGAAGAGCCCTTGCTGTTTCACTTGCTTTACAGGGGCAGTGCCAGCCGGATCTATTCTCCTTATCGTGAGACTTTTCACATTTTTGCCGTTTGCTTTACGTAAACGATATTAATTGCTGCCATTTCGCACTGCTTATCTACTATTTTATGCCAAATTTAGCTTTTTTCTGTATATTATAACTTTTAACCTTTTCGGAATTGGGATGCAATAGCGCGTATATTGTAAATCACGCTTCATGGTGTCACACTATAACCTCAGTGATGCCTGCTTTCGAAATGGATTGTCTTTTTGGTTTTATTTTGACATGGAAATTGTGCAGAAACTATTGACATTTATTGGCATTGAACATACATATTTAGCTTTTTCCATTGATCTAATCAATGCCATTCTTTTATCTTTACTTTCTTAATCTGCGCCCACGGCAAAACCGATAATAATGATGGTGTGACCCCTAACCCATATTATCTATATTATCAATGTTACGAGGGTTGCGGCAGAAAGTTTCGTCTTAAAAATAAATTTTGACGGCTAAACTAAACAAAAACTTCACAACTTTCAGGTCAAGATCAAAATCAAGATTCAGAAGATCAAGCGTCTTAAATATTTTTTGCATCCTCTCAAACCACTTCTGAAACGAGCTACTTTCATCTGTTGAAGACAACTCCACTAGGACAGTTTCAAGAGCTGAAAGGGCCTCTGTTGCTTTGGAATTGTCCCTGTATGTTGACTTTTGAAAGCAGATACATGTCAAATGAATAGTATAGAGGAATAAGGTGGATGAGTGACTAAGTACATCCCATTTTTAAGCCGAAAAATATACGTTTTATGCTGCATTTCGAGTACTTGCATTGTCATGCTGTAGCTGCAACACCCTGAGACCCGACCGCGGACGTAGATTCTCCATGAGTCGGAACCCTTGAGGCAGGCACACTACGCACTGTACTAATCAGCATTCATTGTTGCACATTCTAAACGGGGAGCCACCTTCTTCTAGCCATGGCGCCGAAACAAGATATAGCAACTATCCTTACTGTGGCTGTCATGTTGCAGCAAAACCTGGTTGGAGACTCATCATCTGGGAGCACGCAAACCAGCATAGCAGGTTGCTACCATCGTTTGGAACCATCCGAAAGGCCGATGGCAAATGTATTTCCTTTAACATTCTCTAAGTCTTAAAAACAATTAGCACTGTTTGCACCGGAAGAGGTTTCCGTGGAATTGTCTACGGATATTTAGGTTTGAGAAAAAAGATGTACAGCATTCCAGCATGGACAACGGAGAATATGGCTGGTAGTGCTTCGCCTCAGGAGTCCAAAGTAATGTTTGGAAACAATATAATTCACAGTCCCCAGAATGACCCACACAGACGGAAGAAATTTCAGCACCGCAAGAGTCCGAAAAGAGGGAAGATGACGCGATACGCATTCAAGGCGGTCGTGACACTGTCTTGTGCAGCCCTTGCTTTAAGACAGGTAGATGGCAGTTGAACAATATAATCGAATGGTCTTCTTATGCTCATATATCTCTGGTTGATTCGAAAACGCAGGTTATACTCATGGTCGAGGAGTATCGGTCTTTTCCAACGAATACGCTATACATGATCAATGAAGTGAACGAGTTCCAGGCGCCTGCATTCACCATATGCCCGAGGCCGTCGATAAAACATTATTTACGATCAATTAGGGACCTTCGAGAATTCAAGAATGCCTCCGTGTCTTTGCTTGACGTAGTCAAGTTCGCTTTCATGAATACACTGAAGTTGGGAAATGAATCTACCATCAACGGGGAGACTACTCGCTCTATACGCGGTGTGAATTCAGACACTTTCGGGGAAAACATCTAAAACATTTTGTTAACTTACTGTCTTTGACACTGCATAGGTGGTGGATCTTGGAGCGAGAGAACATACTTAGACTCGTCCCTGGAGTCTTTCTTCAAGTGTTTCACATTCTTCTCGAAGGAAAAGATGTATCCCGGCTCAATCCGTTGTGGTGATGGCTTCATATTCAATTTCAAATTCATCGCACCATCAAGGGGGGATGTTTCGGTAAAAGTTATTCGTCACGACATTTGAGAAAAAATTGCACATTGAATGGAAATGATTTGTAATTACTTTGATTCATTTTAGGCAGGAATCGAAGTATTCATTCACGATCAGAGAGAGAAGTTCACAAATTTGGAATACTTCACGGCTGAAAAATTAATGTTGCTGAACAACACCATCACAACCATATTCATTAGTCCAGAGATCATTCAGAAACTGAGCAAACAGGGAGATCCGTGTATCATGGATGAGGACTACAGCTACTTTCGCGTGAGCTGCAAACAGGTCTTAAATATCTGGGAGATAAATTTTTGCCAAAAAATAGCAGAAGGGGAATTTTTTACACAGTGCATGGAGAAATGCTTCTGGGAAGAGTTTCAGTACCGCGCAAACCTGACATGTTTCGATCCCACGCTCCTGAACAATGAAGTAAACCTCACGAAACCCGAATGTCAGGATGAAGAAGAGGAAGTGATGCTGGTACGTAAACTTTTGAGTGCAATGAAAGAAAATCCCGGGCAGTCGGAGAAATGCGGTTGTCCGACAAGATGCTTAATCACGGACTATCACATATCTGCGGATCCCGCTGGGACATGTCAAAGTAAAATCGACGTAGTCAAGAAGAGAGGAATTGCTTACTTCTTCTTCAGTTTCCCTTCAAAGAAGGTTCGTTCACCCCATGTCATCCCTTCATTTAAATCCACTTCCTAGCCTACCCTCTCTAGTACGAGCTTTAAAAGCATTTTCATTTGTTTCCCTGAATGTGATTGTAGGTGCCTACCTTCCTGGAAAAGGAAAGTGTGACGATACTCGATCTCCTATCCAACATCGGAGGAATCGTCGGCCTCTGCCTTGGAGTTTCTCTTCTCACTATCTTCGACGTCATCGCCTATGTTTTTTGTCACATCCGCAGGAAATTATTTCAAAGAAGAAATAAGATCGTTCATGAGAGCAACCACTGAATGACATGTGCACCATGAATTTCCATTAAGTTTTGATTCATGGTGTCCATGAATACATGTCAGGATTTAAAGTTTATCGCTTTACTGTTTAAGTCGCATTCAAAAGAACGAATACTGATATTTCAGAATAATATTCAAACACATCAAACCTTGCCATCGATATTTGTATAACATATTCGTCAAGGGAGAGAGCAAGATTATTAAAATGAAAATGTATTTTGCCTTAAGTGGCAATACTTCTGGGACATCCTTATTTGTCGGTTATTTATCAAGGGGCACGAATTCTACGAACAAAAGTTTCCTAGTTGTCCTTTATTCTTGCACACGACGGGAGGAAAAAAGAACTCATTGCTATTGCTGCTGAGCAATCTTTCAGAAACTTACCTCTTCATATCCCTCGTTCTGATGTTTCGCTGCAGTTTGAGCCAGATTTTTAATTTATTTCAACAAAACTGTTTACCCATTTGTCCACGTTCATTTTTTGCGAGGTAATATAAGCATCAGTCGTTTCAATAAAGTGCAACACCCCTATGCAAAACGCGGTTACAATTGAAATCAAGTTGGAGACGGTCTATCGTCTTTGTACTCTGAATTCTGATTACATGAACCTTTCAGTTACATTCAGCATGTGGAGTATTCAGTGTAGTGACCTATATATATATAAACTTTAAAAAATACGGTTAAGTACTATGATTGCATGTGTGACTGAATCTCAGCTTTTGAGAGTTTACTCAGATCTATTTTGTGGCATAAAAAATGCAACGACTAAACTGGTGGATAGTTTGAGAGAAAACATCGGTAATGATTCTTTTGCTTGTGTACCAATTCTTGTGTTTGATAAAAAAAAGTAGCAGTTGGGAAGCATGAAAACGTAAACTGTGCTTTCGTAATATTTCCATGTCCGAGGATTAAGGTACGGATAGGTACCTTTAACCACATTTCCGCCCATCATCACTTCTGGTGTCTAGATTGAATTTTCACAGTGAACTTCGTGAACTTACCCCTCTCAATGAACGTTATTTTTGCGGGAGCACATCCACTTGCTGCCCAGTCACGAAACACTACGCTGCTGACTTCTATTTTTATGTCCATGAAGACATTGAGCCACTTTTTAAAGTTACTCGCGAAAAGGTCAACCATTAAATCGTTACTCACCCCATTATTCAGCTTCCCAAGTGGAAAAATCATTCCCTTATAGTGTCGTTAGGAGTTCACGCAACTCTAGCAGGTTTTCTTTTATTCTATTACTTGGGGATGGTCGCCTTCAGCATGACTGAGAGGTATCTTGTAGAAGAGTGGATGGAAAGTATACTTTCGAGGGTTTCCTCGTAGTGCAGCCTGCACTGAGACCCGATTATGAACCTCCACAACCCATATGTCTCACAATCACACGAATTAAGGATAAAAATACGAGACCGAAGGCATTGTAAAAGACGTTTAGAAACGGCCCTTTCCATGTCTCACACCAGCAAATTTTATTATTCGTGGCTTGTTGAAGCATTTGGTGCATGCCACAACACCAGTGACCACCAAGGAACTCCAAAGGGCAACTGTTGATGCTTGCAGCACCATTCCCATAGAAATATGTGCTGATGCATGTGGTTCTGCGGCGAAACGCTGCAATGCATGCGTGGCTGCCGGTGGTGAACAATTTGAACACCTTAAGTAGTGTGCCATGATTTACAATTTCAAATATGTGGATAAACTAAATAAATATTCTATGTAGCAATACATAATTGTGTGTGAAAACATAGAATTGTGTATGCGTATATCTGGAACACTCTTTACATGGAAATGATCACTCAGACACGAAGGTATGACACCAGATAGGCGGATTCATAGGAGGGAGTTCATGTATGGAGGGACTATTGAGACACTCAAAGCAAACGGATATACTGTATATCAAACTAAAGTGCAATTTATTTTTAGGATAATTTCAAGCACGTTGTTTCATTCCAAGCACTCGGGGTACTTATATGTCAGAAACAAAACAAAATTTTCTCCATTCCCACACGATGCCCACATTTGTATTTTAAAAAATTACTCATTCATTGTAATTGGACAAGGACTAGTCGAAATCAGCTTCCTTTTTGTGAGGGACGATGCCTTGATTTCTGAAGCCTGTTCAAATAACCTTTTCAAGCAAAATTAAAGAGTCTAATGTATTTTAATTGTCATAACTTTTTTCAGAAGAAAGCGAAACTGCGTTGAGGATGAAGTCCACATGAATATCTTATCTTCAGTCATTATGAATGTATCAGGTTTCATTCAAGTATTTTCTCTCGCTCTTCCTACCGTGCGCATCCAAAGAGACGACACATAAAGATTGCTCCAGAAGTTAGGACTTTCCAATATTCGAGTGAGCGTCAGGTGTCGTGTTCCAATAACGAAGATCCTTTCGATTTACGTCATGCACCACTTCATTCCATCCATCATTTTCGAGAAGTGGAGGATGTTTATTCCATTGAATAAAGGAGGTGTGTTTACATTCCGTGCAAGGAGGCACAGAATGGAGAGGAATGCAAACATTGCTCACACGAGGATATATCCGAGATCGACCGGGAAGAGCGGAAAACAAATGAGATGGTTGGAGATGAATCGAGCGAAGAGGGATACATTTTCCGCCAAAAAACACGGTTTTGAAATTGAATGATCAACTTTCGACATGTACCATCTTGTGGAGATGTCAAAACTAAAAATAAAATGTATGATTACTTTCGAGTCTGAGAGTTTCTTGAAATTCGGAAATTAAGAGTTATTTCAAGAGAAGTGAGTTGTTACTTCTCGCCCTCTTATTCAGTCCCCCTTCGAAACAGGTTCGTCGCCCCGTCCCTTCGTCTCAGCCCACTTCTCTCCATTCTCTCTCCTCCAGTGATTTGTTTAACGAGTCATAATGAGCTTCCCTGAATGTTTTTGGCAGGTGTCAACGTTTCTGGAGAAAGAAAAGGTGACCTTACTCGATATCCAGTCCAATATTGAAGGTATCGTCGGCATCTGGCTTGGAGTTTCCCTTCTCACTTTTCTCGACGTCATCGATCCTATTGCCTCACATATCCGCTGCAAGTTATTTTGGTGGAGAGATGGAGTCATCCAAGAAAGGAAATACATATACAAAAGCGCATCTCCGTTTTTCGCTAGTTCTGTTATAGGGTGTTCGAGAATACATGGCACGACAGTAAGCTGATCACCTTAATGCTCAAAGCGTTCTTGAATATGTATTCTTTATTAGTGCAAGCGCGGCGAAAAAAGCTTAAATTTCAACTTCCGCCCTCTAACCTATTTCATCCTAGGACCTCTTAGGTTCTAGGCGCAGAATTATTGTTGTGAACAAATAAAACATTAAAATGACCGAAACCAAAATACGTTATTTTCCACGCTGAATCAGTCATGTGTCAAAAAAATATATAAATACAACCTATAATGGAAGTAATCTCATTGAAAGCGAGATTTGAATTGAATTCGAGTGGGAGTTGCTCCATCGTCCTCGTAATGTGATTCCAAAGTGCAGTGATTTTTTAATGTAATTGAAAATTTTGGAAATTCAATTTGCTCACAGGTCTCGCAAAAACATGCTACTCATATTCAGAATGAGTTGCAGTTGAGATGTTTCCTGAATTATGTTCATGGAAGATAGTGCTGCTTCTAAAGCAGTCGACATTTTGGGATTAACCAATGTAGTTGATTTTGATGAGTCTCAATTCTAAAGTATAAATGGAAATAGCCGCCGAATATATCATATTAAAAAAATTGGCATTTGAGCTGCGAACGAAATTTTTCTTGTAAATGTATGCGGTATCTGTGGCTACATCACGATCGGTCAATAATTCCAAGGGGCAAGTCATGTGGCTCTGTCATATACATTGCTCGCCTGCGTTGATGGATAGTTAGCAAACTCATTCATTAGAAGATGAAAGACTTGTCTCTTTTCAGCTCCAAGCAAAGAAGTTTATACTATGTTGTGCCTTATTGATCATCCTGAGCTGTGTATTGTCAGAGTTTGAGGACTTGGCTCATGAGATGAAAAATGCATATGATTGATAGAATCTTCTTAAAGGCCCCTCTTTTGATTGCACTGCATTTGGAAGGCCGTCCCTGTGAATGTGGAAAGACGTCATGATGCTCATCCGCAGCCATCCTTTTCTGCAAATACTTTAGCAATTCCCTACACCTGCATTTACTCCACCCCCAAACCTGAGAATGTTGCGCTTTTGTTCGTGCCAAATCAGAAAGTTAGGTCTCAAATCCCATCGTTCATTTGCACGGAGATAAATGGCACTTCACACCCCTAGGCTTGCAGGATTACAGGAAAGAATGGCTAGTGATAGCGCTATTAAATTATCACGAACTTCAGAGATGATGTCTTCCTCTTTTGAGGAGCCACTAAGCAGAGGCGAAATTGCCAACATAAAGAAAGTGCTTAACATCGAGCATGAAAAGCAGTTCGGATTTGACCTATAAGAAGTTGAAGCCGAATTGAGCGAAGAGGCAAAAGACTCAGACTCGAAGCGTTTTAGGCCCGTTAATGACAACTCCTTATCAGTGAGAAATTTTCAATATTTTGTTCGTTGTCTGTTTGCAGTATTCCCTGATGCCTCCTCACAGTCAGCTACATCCTTTTCTCTCCAATCGATCCCCATATGATTCCCCTATTTTCCCGGTGTTGCTGACACGCAATACCTTGGACAGATGTTCAAATTTCTACAATATAGGGTGATCTTAAATTATATTTCCCATTCTGAAAGTAACTTTTAAAAGAAACTAATGGACATACAACATGAAATTTTCACCATTTTGCTCCACAACTCAGAGTTTTACTGACATGTCAGTAGACTTCCACATGTGCACCGTTAGTGGCTCTCCGCACATCTAACGGATACATCCGATTACCGATACAGAATAGCGAATGCCATAAGCTGTGGTCTGTCATTGGCTGCTGTGCTTGCACCAAATGCCGTTTGTAGGCATGAAGATGAAGCCGTTTGTGAATGGTACGGTGCAGGGCTGTTGGTAAGCTTAGTTTTGGTGAAGCACGCCGAGGCATGTATTGAATACTAGGTTGCGCCTTCGGCGCTCCATTACCTTGGAGTCATTAATTCATTTATTCCATGCGAAATAGCAAACACGTATTTAAAGTACGTCCCCATTGACATACGTCATAAATGGGTGACAAAAGCCTTGATTTTTATCAAAATCTTTACTTATATGATTTATATTGTGCCTAACTTGAAATCTTTTCTTGTGTCCCTTTTTGTAAGGGTGGAGAATACATTTTGAAATACTTCGTCAAAATCTGCTCGCACACAGCAAGAAAAAAGGAACTCAACGGATGGCTCTCGGACAATGAGTCAGGCAGACTTAAACTAGGAATTCTCCCAAATAATTACACCGTTAATGTCCAACTTCGAAGACTGTGTGAGCAAAAAGCTAACACAACAAAGAAGCACTCGCTGCAATATCCACTTTCTCGACGTTGCAGACAATTCACATGTATGCCTTCAAGACAAGATTGAAATCCTTAGCAAAATTGCGGAACTACAGTATATCATAAAATAATCCTCCTAAAAGAAGAGAATGCTCAGTCTCAGATGGGAAAAAAACGACAAGAAAGCCAAACTTTTTCAGAAAGTCGTCAATCTGCAAGAGGAGAAAGCACAGAACACTCGAGCATCTCTCTGTGTAGAGCAACCAGGAAGGACCCACAAAGCCCCAATGAAGGAAGTGATAGAGGAATACCGAGATGCGGACGAGAGACAAAGAAGCCTGGTGATCTGCGGTATTCCCGAGGAAAATGGAATAGAGACCAAAGACAAAGACCAGAAGATGGGAAAATAATCCGAGGAATAGGTCCGTACAAGGAAGATCTCGAACGGCCACGACTCAAGCGAGTGACACTCGGCAACATATGGACAAGAATTATCATCTGTGAAAAAGCCCGCTTGCGATGAGATATGGAAGAATGGAAATTGATGTACGTGAACATGCTGTGCAGACCAAGGAAGAACTAGATTCCTTTGAAAAAAGGCAGAGAAAAAGAGCTAAAGAGGCAGAACTACAAAATAATCCTTTGAAGATCCAATGACTAAGCTAGGATGAAGCTACCTTGCATTCAATGATTTCAAGTGAAGGAATGAACTTTAAAAAATAAAATGTTTAGGGTTTCTTCCAATGACATGAGAAGTAATAGCAAATACAAAAAATTGGAGGTACATGCGTTCTACAAAAGAGCAAAATTAAAAAAAATTAAAAAATTAAAAACCCCTCCAATCGCCTTGAAATTAACGCCAGACATTAACCGGTCAATCTGTTATGCAACCATGATATGGCGGTTGTGGCACAAATAGGTTTGGATGGGTAAAATAATATTTATTTAACGCAAATCGGGAAAATGAAATTATATAGGAAATAATTAATATTTCTCCATTAGAAACAATACCAATCTCGTTCAAAATCGCACCCGCCATAACCCGATCATTCTGTTACGCAACCATGATGCAGCGGTTGCGGCACATAAAGGTTTGAATGGGAAAAAATTTTCATGTAACGCAAATCGGGAAAATAATATTTTTTGCAAATTATCAATGTTTCTCGCTCGGGAATCCTACCAATCTCGTATCTGCCCTCACCTCACCACTCCGAATCTCCGAATCTTACTGTATAAAGCATACTTTCTTCAAGCGCGCTCTTGGCCTACCGAAGAACACTCCTAACCGAATCGTCCACATCCTGACCCAAGAAATGTCGTTCCTAGATGTTCCTTGCGTTTTCTTTTTTGCTCACCCGGGTATACAAAGCTGTACTAAAACAGTGCACTTACCCACACCCACACATACATAACACATTCGTATATTGAACAATCATCACATTATTGTAAAAATAAATCATGAAAATCCTTTATAAGGTCAGAGGAATTATTGAATATAAATGGCCGAAAATGGTTGAAATAACACGCACGTAATTTCATGCGATACATATAGCATCCACGCACTTGATACGTTTCATGGGACACAATTTCGTCAAAATGCTGCCTTTTTATTATCGTTTACAAAGTATTGATAGTATTATGCCATTCCGCATTTTAAAATCACGGTACAATGTTTTCCTTTTTTGCACTTCTTGACTTTGTTTGCATCTGAAGAGTACGATGCTTACAATTTATGCAAATCATTTCCCTGGGAAGCAAGACCCGAGTCTCCAACATTCTCAATAAAGAAGATGAAGCGAAATCACTAGCGTTTTATCTTTCGTTCTATCACCAAGAAATTGTTATCGTGCCGGTAACGTCGAGGAGAACCTTTTGAGCGGAAACTTGCACCGTACCCCCACGTAGCATGAAGTTTGGGAGTCCGCTGACTCACGACAACGCTTTTTCTCAACATACGGGTTAGGTGAAAGAAGGTTTCGGTCGCTTGATCTTATTCCTCCATGTACAGTCATTGGGAGGCTCTGATGGAACTTCGGGGATAAAGAATGCAGTGTTTCCACAAATTAATATTCGGGTTTGTAGGTTGCTACTTCCATAGTATTATCGTCAGAACATGAAACTTGGAAGAGTTTTTAATTTTTCATCGTCGCTTTCACTTACATGCCAAATAAGCTCGACATGTGCTCCCTTGGTAGTCCACACAAATCAGGTCGCTACTCCAATTCCTGCCAGACACACGGAAGAATGTGGAAGGCGTTACTGACACAGCAGCATCTTGAATTCTATTACTCAACTGTTCCAGTGGTGTAACATTTGCAGAGTAAAGCCTATCCATAGCGTAGCCCGGCAGAAAGAAAGCTGAAAAATACCCTGCGGGACCTGCATTTCAGCGTGTCTAGATAAGTCGCAGGTGTGGACGTCTGTGAAGCGGTTAAGCAACGGATTCAAGATTCCGTTGAATTGGTAATGCATGGGATTCTCATATGAGTCTGGCACGAACTGGAGAACGGACTCGATGTGTGTAGGCAATCAATGGAGCATATATTGAGCTTTATTGTGATTCAAATATAATGTTGAGAATTATTATGTTAGGCGTCGATTTCTTTTCCTGAGCAATTCGTTAGCAAGCATCATAACCTAAAAACCCCGATATTACTGTGTGGGCAACCCATTCTCCTCTGATCGAATGGATTGTCACTTCGTGAAAGTACGCATAGTAAGCTCAGCAAAAAAATGGTTGGGAGTGAACAAAAAGAAATTCAATTTTTTACGACCACGTAAGATGAAAAAGACAGATTCTAAAGTGAAGACGTATACTATTCTATTCCTGGAATGACGGAAAAAATCACCAAGAATTTCGAGTCTCAGGAATCCAAAGAAATTGTGAGAACTATACAATACATTCCCGAAAAGAACATTTTTGGCAGCAATAAGATTTCCCTTGCAAAGGAAAGAAAGCGCGGTTGATCTTGAAGACGATGGTGATCCTGGCTTGTTCGGCCTTGGCCGTAAGGCAAGTAAGTGGAAATTAGACATTAATATTCTATAACCGATTTCATTCGAATTCCATTCGAACTCGAAAAATACTGTATTACCCGAAGTGGGAACAATATGTAGTACTTCTTATCGTGGACTAAGTCCTTCCCGACTGGCACATTATGCATTATCGAGGATTTGGATGAGGTCAAGGCTCCAGGATTCACCATCACAGTCTGCGAAACCTGGAGACGACGAGTCCGTGAATAGGTTCTTCCAGAACTTCACGGCTGCTTCGGTCCCGTTACACGACATGATCAAGTACGCTAATTACTTAGAACTGAGGGAGATGAACGTGTTCAGCATCAGTAGCGAAACCATTTATTCCTTATTGGGTGAGCGTCCTCAGATTTTTTGCGCAAGTGTTAGAAGTAATGGGTTATGGTTACGTTATATGTCGAAACGCGTAGAAGGTGGGCATTGGAGCGAGAAGACAAACTTTTGATGGTACTACTACAGGTACTACGGAATCAACCGGTATTTCAAGTGTTCCTTTCCACGCTGGCTTCGAAGAGAGAAATCTCTGTCCAGCTCTACTTTGTCCAGCTCTCTTCAAATTCGATTTCGCATACCTCAAGAAAAATCCGAGTTTAAATCCCATACATATAAATGTTTTTTTTTGTTTTTCAGTTCCACGTAGCAGACATAGATCATACTGTTCGACCACGATCAAAGGGGGAAATTCCCAAATTTGTATCTGTTCACTCTTGAAAAGTTGACAATTTACAACAATTCCGTCACAAGTATATTTATTCGAACTGAAGTGATTCACAAACAGAGCCGAAAATAAAATCCTTGTATCAATCATGAAGACTGCAGTTATACTAGGGTAAGTTCATCTCTTACATTTCAACCTACAAAAGAAAATTTGAAATGCATCGTTCGTTACCGGTTAATTTGTTTTCATGGAGAACTGCTTCTGGAATAATTTCCAGTCCCGCCCAGCCATTCCTTGTCTGGTCCGCTTCCTTTTGCCCCTTGAAGCGAATTTGACGAAACCGGAATGTAAAGATGTCGAAGATGAAGTGGAAACAAAACGTAAAACTGCGGAGTTTCACAGATGGCAAGCACAACATTCAGGCGGATTGCAACTGCTCTATTAGAGATGAAACGTGGCCGAGTATCACATCTCGGATCCGAGCGAGTTCCGTCACGTTTACGGAGAGAAAGACAAAACGAAAGGTTTGCTTTTCTCTTTCTTCAGTTTCTCTTCGAATCGGGTTCGTTTCCCCAATTTCCTTCGGACCCTCTCCCCTTCAATTTGTTCCGGCCAGGGGAATGTTCTCGAATCGAATGGTTTACAGGTGCCTCGCATGCTGGAGCAACCGAAGGTGACCCGGCTGGATCTCCTGTCCAACATCGGAGGAATCGTAGGCGTCTGTCTCGGTGTTTCCCTCATCACCATCTTCGACATAACGGAAGAAGTATGTAAATTACTCCGACGTGTAAATGAGGTAAACCGTGACAGCCATGACGGATTCGATCACGAGGACAATCTGCATGCGTGACAATATGCTTACTAGCGAATTTCTTTGCCCTCCATGTGAAGATGAAAGCCTCTACGAAAGCGACTTCGGCACTATGCGCTCAAAAAAGTATAATACCATTATACGTATAACATCTAATATATATAGACGGTCGTGCCTGATTGACTGACTGACTGACTGACGCTAATTCTAACCATGTTCTAGAGAAGTTAGAAATCTGAAACTTGGTACACTTGTACCTTTTGGGATGCAGAGTTTAGAAAGATTCCGACTTTGGAAGTACATTCCCTGGGGGTACACATTTTGCAGTTGAAAACTCAATTGCTTAAAAGTCCTTTCGAGCACGGATTAAAATATATATCGATTTAGAGAATTTCGTGCATTTCTTTTTGCTCCTTCTCGGCGGTTTCATTGTTCCTGGAAGCAGCCTGCGAAGCAGCATTATGTACACTTCATCATGAATTATATATTTCTAGTTTACGATGGAACTCCTGCTGACTAATCTGTTCGGACTTTGAACCTCCTCGGTCTCGAGGTTCCGATGATACATGACAGTCATTGATTGGAATGATATTCCCACAAAATAATTGTTTGCCATTTTCCTAATTCGACCATTCTTGTGCCCGGAAATTGAATTAGTACCTTTTGAAAGCCTAATAAAGCATTTTTTACATAAAATTGAAGTATCAGTGAAAATAAGTGGGAGACAATGGTAGATGTGACACAGATTGATTTTTAAAAATCTGTTTTAGACTCATTTCCTTTATTTTCCAGACCTCCCCGTTCCGGGAAAAAAATAATCAAAATAAAAATCAAAAAATAATAAAAATAATAATATAAATAATAAAAAATAATTTCCTATCTAGGTTAGCAAAAAAAGCAACAACAAAAAACACATTTCCCCCTCTCTCCATTTCCTGGAATCGGAGGAGACAAGATAACAAGTTTCAACATAACGGTGTCGCAACAGTAATACATACTGGAAGCTACTGTCCCTCTTGCCCCTCAGCCATCATTCTTCTCGCTCCTCAGCTGTCATTCTTCCCATTCCACATACTTCATTCTCATCTTTTTCATGCCACGTCCCAGAACGTGATTACATTTTCAAATCGCCTGTCACGGTGGTTTCCCTGTTTTTCTTAGCACTCTTTCCTCTTAGAGGAAGGCTGGAAGCGCATGAGTTTTATCCGAACTATCGCGTTTAGATTCTTAACTGATTGGTCGTGACGAATTAAAAACAAATCCGTCAGGTTTCATTGCACAACTTGGCTTCCGAATTCAGAAGTGAACAATCATAGACAAACATTTCCGTTTCATGCACTTGAACTACATCAGTCTCATGACCGGCCTATCATGAATGTCTCTGACGACACGGAATTATTCATTTCACTCATTCGCTTGAATGAGGCAGAGATGTTGCCTCAGAAGACTGTGACTCTTCGTATATTGTGCATGAACAGTTGTTAGTATGGTTTCTTCATCACTGAAGATGGAACACAAACTGTCTCCGAAAAAGCGAAAAATTGTGAGAAGGGCGTAATGAGGTTTTGAGCGACTCGAAGACAATTAGACCTTTTATTTGCCTTTTCCGAGAGGGAGTAGCCAATATCATAGACAATTTACGACGGACAGGGCGGAAGGAGTGGAGAGGGAGGGTGAGAGCACTTGCGACGGATTCTTCTCTGTTCCGGGAACGTGGGTGATACACAGTATCTCGTCGTTCTTATACGACAATGTATTAATGCAAATTTCCCGCTAATGAAGTAATCAAAATCGCAACACACCATCCATTAAAAAACCGACTTCCACTTTCGGATATGTTTGTTATCACAATCATGATCACATTATAGGGATAATGTGACTTTTCTGAAGATGGCAAATACTTGAGAATCACATTTCAAGGTTCTTTTGATACGTCATCATTGAAGCCGCTTTTAAAAAACGTGATGTGGCAGGTGTGTTGGTTCCCATACGAACCCATGCTTCTGGACCCCAAAATAATATTCTTTCCTCGAATTCTAACGAAATCCCAGCTCCCTCCTGCATGCATCCTCCATACCTGCAGAAGTAAGAACCGTCTCGTTTACCGCTCCATCATGATCCTGGTAAGTTACTTTAGAGAGATTTCACCGAAACATAGGAGGTGCATTGCTAATTTGAAAGTTTTGTTGCATTATGTTTCCTAGAGTCATTGCTTTCCCATGTTGGGACTATTGTGCGCATTGGGTGGGTCGGCGGCCCAAGAATGCGGAGGAATTTTGACTGAATCCCATGGGGAAATCGCTTCTCCTGGATATCCGGAATCCTATCCACCAAGCACTACTTGCGAATGGGAAATTCAGGTTGGCCTTTCACCGTCGCGGAAGGAACTTCATGAACATATGTACCAGGTTGTCGTTCGTGTTTTCTCCACAGGCACCTCCCACCCGTAAGATCATTTTGTCTTTCGTGGACTTCAACCTGGAAGACACCCCCGACTGCATCAGCGGAGACTTCCTGACCGTCTCGGACCCGCTAGGCCAGCCTCAGACCTTCTGCGGCCGGGATCACCCGTGGATGCTCGAATCCGTCGGGAACCGACTCACCGTCAGGTTCTTCTCAGATGCCAGCAGCGAACACGGGTTTCAATTTAAACTGTCTTACATGACGGCTTCCAGATGCGACGATGGCTGGGAGGAATTCGATCGATACTGCTATTATTTTTCGGAAAATCAGAAGAACTTTACAGACGCTCGGAGTTATTGCCTGTCTAATGGAGGGGACTTAGCTAGCGTCCATTCGAGTTCAGAGCAGATATTTCTGCAAGAAAATACAAAAACAGCAGCACTTTGGATCGGTGCTGAGCCGACAGGGGAAGGATTGTGGGTGGATCCATGGAACTTTGAGTTCATCGATAATACTCCCGAGGATTACCAAAATGTATGGGACGGGGAAGATCCTTGGATTCTCGGCAATGTTTGTGATGATATCGCATGCGGAATTAAAATGCTTCCTGACAAGTGGCAGGATCGTGATTGCAGAGAAGAGCGACAGGTCCTATGTGCCTCTCAAGTTTCTCACGATTCTGGTTGGTACAATTGTGGTGGCGTATTTACCCATCTATCGAGCTCCAAAATGAATTTCGATGAAGCCAGGGCCTACTGTTTGAGCTTTCCCGACTCCGATATGGCAAGTGTTTCAGATGGGGATCAACAAATATCGCTAGCTCTATGTCTCATAGGGGTCGCATTAGGGGACACGCTCGACAGCGCGGAGTTATGGATTGGACTCTTGAAAGACGGCAGCGGAGACTGGAGGTGGGTGGACGGATCCCCTTTCACTTACGAGAGATGGGAAGATGAATACCCACAGGACGATTCCTCCAAGTGTGCGGTCATGGTTTCCTCATCGTGGGAGGATGCTCCCGCCGCGTATAAGTATTCCTTTGTGTGCAAGAAGTTGCCCTGATATATTTAGTGATAAATTACGTAATAATTTGACTTTTCGGGCATATTGTTATGACCATTGAATAAACCGGTACATTTATTTACAGGGTGGGCCAAAAAAAAGTGAACCATTTTGGAAATATCATTTCTCCCAAGCATTTGGCCAAAACTTAAAAATGATGATATCACTGTGTAGGCCATTCAATTCTCCACAAAAAATGATATAATATTATTTGCCACAAAACAATTTGTTCTCACACAAAATGCACTTGCATGAAAAGAGTGAAACATAAAAATATTCCATAGACGCTGCACAACCACTCCTAATGCACCTGCTTTGCTCTCGCTCATACCAGACAAAAAAAATTCATCACTTCAGTGTTGAAAAAGATGCTCTGCATGACCACCTCCATTTCTCCTAACAGCACGTAAGCGATCTCTCCATGTTTTAATTGCTCTAGTAATGGACTCCTGTGGCAACTCTTCCCAAGCCAACAGGATTCGTTGCTTGAGATCTTCCACATCACGAACCTTTTCACCTCGATAAACTTTTTCCTGCAAGGCAGCCCAAACAAAGTAATCAATTGGGTTGAGATCTGGACTGGATGGTGGCCACTGGTTTGGTTTGATGAAGTTCTCATCACAGGTTTCAGTCAAAAAAGCAACAGTTGTTTTAGCTGTGTGGGCAGGGGCGCCATCCTGCTGAAAAACAAAATTAGGATTTAACTCTTGAATCTCTGCTAGCATGGGTGACAGAATTTCTCGCTGATAATAACTAGCATTGATCTTTGCTCCACGTTCCACAAAAATCACTGACGTCTTGTGCCTGGAAGAAGCTCCCAGTGAGACCATGACTGACTGGGTGAAATGTTGAGCTTCACGGAGAAGACGATTGGCTGCAATGTGAACTGTCTTCTGAGTAGCAGCATGAACACGGTCATTTTGGGAGTTCTTGGGACTCCTCACAGTGAAGAGTTTTTCGTCAGTAAAGAAGATATCTTCCACATCTTCATTGGTGAGAAAATGGTCAAGGAGCTCTTTACAACGAATCTTGCGCTTCTGTTGGGCTTCCTGCTTCAGCTCTTGAACCCTAACACGCTTGAAAACTTTCAAGTTCAGATCCCTCTTGATAATGCGCCTAACCGAGGACCTGGAAATTCCAGTTTCTTTTTCCACTTCCCTCTCACTCTGACTGGTACCAGGACGATCTTCTTGGCTTAAAATTCGTTCTTCAACTGCTGCAATGTTTTCAGCTGTCCTCACAGTTTTGGGACGACCACTTCCAGGCTTTCGTTCACAGCTGCCTGTGTCCCGAAGTTTTCTCAAGAATTTTGCCACCGTCGTTTTCTTCCACTGACGTTCTGGATCAAACTCCAGAATCTTGTTAAGAGAAAAATTCTTCTTTCGAAGTGCACGAATGACACTCTTATCATCCTCACTCAGCTTTTGATTAACACCCATGGCTCTGGAATGAAAAATAATCATGAAGCATGGACCAGTTGCAGACACTGAAGAGATAGGATGACCAAAAATCGCAGCATATCACAGTTGCACAGAAAGACAGATGGTAGCTCCCAGCTTAAGTCTGTTTCCCACAACAGTACCAAGTCAACTAGCCACTTGCTGGTGGACGCACTCCCTTCCTGCCGGGGAATGAGAAAGAGGCACACGTGGCGCGTGCACAGGATGCTGGAGCGGTGAAAACCCATTTGCCTCTAATTGCATTCAAACACATTTTGATGCCAAACTAAGGACGGAAGAACAGTTAAGATTTAATTCTTTTTTGTGCAGAATTGAACCAGCTGCATTTTGAGTGCTTCAAAAAAGTAAAAAGAGCATTTTTGAGTAACATAGCACCCCCTGAAGGGAGGTTCACTTTTTTTTGGCCCACCCTGTATAGCTGTGCGTATTTGAGTTTCATTCAACACTTTCATATTATGGAGGGGATGAGAAGTTTTTTCGTCATATGATGATAACATAATCCTTGCAGTGATTTCTTTGATCGCACTAAATTAGTAGTCTGCGTCTTGCGCATACTAATTATACACATTTGTACTTATACAACTTGCCTAACGGTAAGTTTTACTTTCATACTCTTCCCAGAGTTTTCGAGTTACTCGGACTATGGGCCAACACGGATGAGCCTCCACACTGAAAGGTTTTCTCTGAGAGAAATCCATGGAACAATGGTCTTTCCCATTTCGTTTCGTGTACATTCGCATCATGATTTTTTATTCGAACATTATCGTTCAACAGTACAGACACCAGCCTGTTACGCATATAAATTCCATTTTCAAGAATTGAAGAAAATGGAATATCATCCCTAAGTCATGAAAACAAGAGGACCGGCACTGATTTACAGAAGAGATAAACTTGTAAAAATTTCACTGGAATTTCCAGATAGATAAGTTGAACGGAATACCACATGACCTGGAAGAGCTATTCCCATTGAGGTGCCGCTCGCAACTCTGGAGATGTTAGGAAAAGTTACTGTGTTCGCTAACCATCACCTGGATGTTCGCAACTTTTTTTTTATTCAAACCGGAGGTTATACATATAGTGTGCGTGATCCTGACCGCTAGCTAGACCGAGAGACAATTGTCCGTTTGTGTTTGAGTGTGTGTGTGTGTGTGTGTGTGTGTGCGATAGCTGTACAGGCCTAACGCTTGGAGATATGATCTTGGAGTTTCGGCAGAATTCTTCCTTATCATCCGAGGATGTGCCTTTTCAAAATTAAATTTTCAAAACCGAAACCCACGAAAGGGAGGGAGGGCAACTTTCACGGAAAATCAGAGATTCTCCGTCGTCTGCCCATCTCTCGGCTGAACCAGGGGACAAGAGTTATCCTTTTACTCCCAATGGAACTCTCAATGGAACTGTCGTATATCGCTCACTGAAATGCATCCCTCCTGCTCTCCGGAATCCAGGGATTTTTAGCGTCCATGATGAGATACGGAGCGATTCGTCAGTTCGTCTCCAATTGCGGTCACACAGGCACCAAAAATAAGTAAATCACTGCAGTTTCCTCGTGAAAGCGCATCTCTTAAATTGCAGAATGATGGACCATTTTGACACAGCTAACAGCATCTTTCGTCCTTTGAAAGCGCTTAAGAACGACATAAGAAAGACGACAAACTCGAGAGTTTTTCAAAGGTTGCATTTTTTCCTCATATTCTGATCGCATTGGTAGATGGCAAAAATAATTAAGAATAATATATGGGACTGCGAGCTTGCAGCAAAAAAAGGTGAATCAGAAATCGAAACTGTGCAGTTTGCTACATGTCTTCCTCCATTCGTATGAGCTGAGGTACGATGGTAGCCGTTGATGCGTTCGATACTTGTACTCCGCCACATTTGGGTGGTTCATTTACCGTGGTTGAGGTTTCGCGTCTGTGCGTCGGTACCGAAAAGGTATTGCAGTGGGAAACACTTTCTCTAGGGCCGGAAGATTAGCTCCTTGCGGAATGCTGTCTTCGATCTACAATCGTATGTATAAAAGGGGAATTTAATTTTGCTTCATGGGCAACATGCTCCATTGACGTGCAGAGGCGCAAAGTATTTGAAATGAGCTTTGATAAAGGACATCGGGCTCTTAGTTCTGCATCATCGTTTCGGCTCCGAAATTTCATAAATTAATTTTCATCGTCTTTGTTGACAGAATGCCCCATTTGCATATTCGGGGGCAAAGATAGCCACGGGCCTAATGAGACCTGCAGGATCATTTGACACGCAAGTAATTACGGATCAGGCAGAAATACGGGACAATATTTATTCTTTTTACAAATCTCTTTATGAAAATATATCAACAGTTTAACATTAGCAGGATACATTTCATTTCCTTAATATGCCTAGTCTGCCAGCAGAAAGAGCAAACAATTTATAGAGAGAAATGCACAAACACGAAATCCATGAAGTCCTGCCTAGAATGCCTATTGGAAAGACACCCGGTATTAATGGCTTACCAGCTGAAGTCTTTTCTCGGATTCTTCTATCTCCTGTTCCGGGAACGTGGATGATCTATGTCTCCGCTTTTGACGCTACATTGTCTTGATGCAAATTTCCAGCAAATGAATTAATCTAAACCGCAAAATATCAGTCGTTCAAAAACCGACTTCAACTTCGGATACATCTTTATTTATTCATTTTGTATCACAATAAAGATTACTACATTGTAGGGTTCATGCAATTTTTCCACAAACGATGGCAAATACTCGAAGAGTCTCATTTCAAGGTTGAATGACTGAATGAAGGAATGATTTTTTGTCCACATTATCGGGCTATACGGGGGCTCAGCTGAGAGTTCAATTGTTGGTGCTCAGGGGGGGAGGCTTTAACATGAAAGGATTAACAAGTACATAGGGGTAACTTATGCATATACAATTTGCCAATAATGCATTTTTAACTTAGGAGACAATATACAGTACTGTGCAAAAGGTAATGGGAAGAGAATACAAAGAGAAGTGTGAGGGTGGTTAGGCTGTGTATTGTACTAATAAGCGTTTTTTTAGGTCAGTTTTAAATATGCGTAGTGTGGGGGAGCATCTTAATTGATTAAGAAGAGGGGAGTTCCAATGCTTGGTGCCCCTATATTTAAGGCTTTTCTGGATGTTTTTGTGGGGGTTTGTGGGAGGCATGACTTCATCGATGTGTGGGAGTGGAGGTAGTATGCGGTATTTTTTTGGTTGAGAGAGATATGATGAGAGGCAACTAGGAGCAGTTCCATTGAAGATTTTGTGCATAAGTTGGGGGATGGGGTAGGATTAAAGATCTTCAATGTAGAGCCATTTATTGCTTTATTTATCAATAGTATTAGTGAGGAGGGAGAGTGGGGTGGTGCCCGGATTTTGAGTGAATAATTCTAATACACTGTTTTAAGACAGTGTTGATTGAGTTCGAGGCTAGTTTATTAGCACTGGAATAAATAGGCGGTGCATAGGTAATGTGAAGGTATGTTAGTGCATTGTAGATCAGCAGGCACGTATGGGGTGGAAGCTGTAGGCGTTTCGCCATGCGAAGCATGCAAATTTTAGATTAAAGCTTATGACGGAGTTGAGATATGTATGGAGTGAAGTTCAGGTGGGAGTCAAGAGTTACTCCTGGTAGTGTGAATGTGTTTACTTGTTCTATTATTGTTTTGCTGATGGTTAGCTGAAGTGAGGTGGTGTTTTGTGATTGAATGAGACGGCAGTGGGTTCCAAACAGTAAGTTTTTGGTTTTTCCCGGGTTAATGGTAAGTTTGTTGTGGGAGACCCATTTAGCTAGTCTGTCAAGGTTTTAGTGAAGATTAGGAGCGATTTCATCATGGTTTGTGGATAAGAAGTATATGGTTACGTCTTCTGCGTAAAGGTCAATTGTGCAGTTGTGATAGCTTGAGGAAGATCATTAATGTATAAGATAAATAACAGGGGACCAAGAACAAAACCTTGCGGCACGCCAATGTGGAAGTTTAGTCGGATTGCTGAGGATCTGTTTCCCATTTTCATGAATTGGGACCTGTCCCTGAGACAGCTTTTAAAATATGCCACTATTGTAGGGGATATGTAACAATGAGGTAATTTAGCAAGCAGCCTGTCATGGGGGACTGAGTCAAATGCTTTGCAGAGATCAAGGAAGACTGCATCAGTTAAGTTTCCGTTGCCCACGTTTGTAAACACACATCACATCACAGAATTTGATGAGTGCTGTTTGGCAAGAGTAGTGGGGTCGGAATCCAGATTGGTTGGGAAGAGGCTTGATTCAGAAATGAAGGAATAAGTGGAGCTAGCAATGTGACGCTCAAGTATTTTAGAAATGACGAAATATTGAGATAGGTCTGTTGTTGGAGAGATTTTGCATGCTTCCTTTCTTATGGATTGGAATTATTCTGGCAATTTTAAACAACTGTGGGACTGTTGAGTGCTGAATACATATGTTTAGAAATTGAGTGAGAGTTTTTATATAGACGTGGGATTTACTGCGGTGTTTGAGAATTTCTGTTCTTCTGATGCGTCATCATTTCTATAGAAGCCGCTCTTAGATAACGTCTACCTGGATCCACCGTGAGTGAACCGGTTAGACCAGCCAAGGGGTTAGAGATTGGATTGCGAACTAGGTAGACGTCTCCCCCCCTCCTTCAGCCAGTGGGTATCTAACTAGAAGGTCTCAACATGCTGGGGATGTGGGTGGAGTCTGGCGTTTCGAAAATATAGCCATAAATATGAGTAGGCTGATGTGGCAGGTGTGTTGGTTCCCATCCGTAACCATGCACCTGGACAACGCGATAATTTTATTTCCTCGAATTCTGACAAAAATCCAGCTCCCTTCTGCATGCACCCTCTAGATCTGCAGAGAAGATATCCGTGTGGTTTGCCAGCTCCGTTATGATCCTGGTAAGCTACTTTCGAGAGATTTCATCGAAACATATAAAATTCATTGCTAATTTGACAATACGCTTGCATTATGGATTCCTAGGGTACTTTCTTTCCCGTTTTGGGACTATTGTGCGCATTGGGCGGGTCGGCGGCCCAAGAATGTGGCGGAATTTTGACTGAATCCCATGGGGAATCGCTTCTCCCGCATATCCGGAATCCTATCCACCCAGCACTACTTGCGAATGGAAAATTGAGGTCGAAATTCAGACAAATTCAGGAAATGGAAAACTTTCACCGTCGAGGAAGAAACTTCATGAATATATGCACTAAGGTTTCGTTTATGTTTTCTCCACAGGCCCCTCCCACCCTTAAGATCCTTTTATCCTTCGTGGACTTCAACCTGGAAGACACGTCCGACTGCATCAGCGGAGACTTCCTGACTGTCTCGGACCCGCAGGGCCAGTCTCGGACCTTCTGCGGCCGGGATCACCCGTGGATGCTCGAATCCGTCGGGAACCGACTCACCGTCAGGTTCTTCTCGGATGCTAGCAGCGAACACGGGTATCGTTTTAAACTGTCTTACATGACGGCTTCCAGATGCGACGAAGGCTGGGAGGAATTCGATCAATACTGCTATTATTTTTCCGAAAATCAGAAGAACTTTGCAGACGCTCGGAGTTATTGCCTGTCTAATGGAGCGGACTTAGCGAGCATCCATTCGAGATCAGAGCAGATTTTTATGCAAGAAAATGCAAAGAGGGCCTCACTATTGATCGGTGCAAAGACGACAGGGGAAGGATTGTACGTAGATCCATGGAACTTTGAGTTCATCGATGGTACTCCCGAGGATTACCATAATGTATGGGAAGGGGTAAATCCTTGGATTCTCGGAGATGAGGAGGGGGAATGCGGAATTATAATGCTTCCTGACAAGTGGCAGAATCGCGATTGCAGGGAAAAGCGACTGATTCTGTGTGCCTCTCAAGTTTCTCACGATTCTGATTGACAAAATTGTAGTGGGCTATTTGTTCATCTATCGAGCTCCAGAATGAATTTCGAAGAAGCGAGGGAATACTGCTTAGGCTTTCCTGACTCCTGACTCCTGATGGTGAGTGTCTCTGGCGCAGATCCACAAATGCATTTGGCTGCCTGTGTCAGTGGGATATGGGACACTCTCGGCAGTGCCGAGGTTTGGATAGGACTCGTCAAGGACGACAGCGGGGACTGGAGGTGGGTGGACGGATCTCCGCTCACTTACGAGAGATGGGATTTGGAATTTCCCCAGGACAGCTCCTACTCGGAGTGTGCGGTCATGGTTTCCTCATCGTGGGAGGACGTTCTCGTCGAATGGAGCTATTCGTTTGTGTGCAAAAAGGTTCCCTGAAATATTTATTGTGAAATTACGTCGCAAAGCGAATTTTCGAGCATATTCTCATGTGTGCTGAATGAACTGAGCTTATAATGATTGAGGTGCCTCTTCGAGTTTCTTTCAACTCGTTCATGATGCAGAGCAGACTAATGGCAGAAAATTTGACATTTTTCCTCATAAACAATAGCATAAATATCGCTGTGATTTCCTTAATCGCATTTATATATTTGTTTGTGACACGTACTACATGCAAATCTCCGTTATGATGACATTTAAAGTTTTACTTTCATCACCTGGTCCGAGTTTTGAAGATAAACAGGGTAGGCCAAAAAAAAACAGATAAAATCAATGAAAAAATGCTGTCATTTTCCGTGTGTCGTCAATCTATTTGTAGGCTACCGATTTTAATTACCTATGGTATTCTCATAGAGTCACACAATTGGTATTCCATGCCAACTGACCGAGGGATGACGCTCGTCCATCTCAGAAAAAAATTGAAAATGTTCAGAATTATTCAGTCTTACATGAAATCCAAAATCCGAAATATTTGCTTTTTATTCCAGTTGGTACATGAAATATGAATGTCGAAAAAAATCGGTTTTCAAGAACGTGGGACCCATCCGGGGAATTTCATAACTCAAACTATGCTAGCTTGAAATGCATGGAAAAGCTCATATGAAAGGTCTGAAATAGTAGAATCCAATTGTTCCCACGAAAATTATGGTGCCCTGAAACTTGAATTACATATATTTCTTCAAAATGTACTAATTTCTATTAATTATTATTTGTTGTGGAATCAACGTAACAAACCCAAAGTTGCAGTGCTAAAAGTCCATGAATGGCTCAGTTTTATGTAGAGTTGTCACGATAGCAGTTTTCAAAATATCGATGCATCGACCTGAACTATCGATATTGTATCGATGTCTCGTTTGGGGGGGGGGGGGGGGGAGGGGGGGGATTCCATCTTTTCTCCCCGGGTATCGATGTCTCGTTTGGGGGGGGGGGGGGGAAGCGGGAGGATTCCATCTTTTCTCACCGCGATCGGAGCGCGGACCTCTATCGGGCTTCTATTATCTCACGCTTGTTGTCGGGAGTGCAGGGGAATGTATGACCTTCGCAAAGAGTAATGAAACCTACCATGCCTCTACCTATCGAAGATGACATCCATTCATCGATGGATGCATCAGGACAACCCTAATTTTCCCTATTGCCGTTGAGAATCAGCTGCCAAGCCCGGTTCACGTAATTATTTTTCCCTTTTTCTTCGTTCTACAATGTCTTTGAACATTGGCACCGCCACATAGGAAACCTGCTGATGGTTCCATACCGGCGGTTGCCGAAACGTCGGTACAGCCCTAGTATCAGCAACGTCAATGTACAATATTCACTCTGAGTTCACCTTAAGTAGAGATAAATGCAAGTTAAAAATTAAGAATATTAAGCCTGCATACTAAAGTGATAGGAATATAGAGAGCGGAGTAGCCAATGTAGGTTTCGATATCAAGGGAGCATAAGAACAGTTCACTTACGTAGCATGCACCTGATTAGATCGAGCCGAAAACAGAAACGGAAGAGAAAAAAATTTTTCTCGGTCTTCCCCCCTCTCCTTTCTCACTTCCTGTCTCCGATCCGACTTTTTATTCCCTTCCCAAATTTCTTATAGTCAGTCCCAGCATTTCCAGAATTTGATTGTGACAATAAATCGCAAGCCCATGCGGGTCACGCCTCTTCTTCCTTTCCCCGCCCGAACGGACTGTACAGGTATTGTACTGTACTCGCCTTAATCCCAATGAGACATTTGCCCTTTAAAATACTTTGCCGATGCATCGTGATGGTCGAAAAAACTATCGATATCTTCAACTATCGATAATGGTATTGATGCATCGACCTATCGTGACAGCCCTAGTTTTATGATGTATGTATCATTTAGATGTTTCCATCCCCGCATGTCAAAAATGAAAGTCGAATATCCCATTTTTCGTTATTTTGGCTAACTTTGACCTCATTCTTCACGATGTGGGGTTCCGGATAAAAATATGCATAATATGTCAAAGGAAAGAACATTTCGAGATCTATTCAACTACATGACTTTCGTTCTGTTACAGTCAGGAATCCAAATATTATGAAGTTTCTCCTGTTGGTTGTGGCCTTGGCTCAGTTCAATATGATCTCCTATGAAAACTGGTTCAACTGTTTAATTTATGTTATATTTATTGTTTGATGGTGTTCTTATTATGGTATTTCTTCTCCATTAAATTAAGCTGCAGGGAACTTATAGCGGGGACAATACCTTTATATGATATGATCTATTTAAGCATTTGGTTCATCAGATTCTACATTTATAGGTTAACTTATGGATGAGGTTAGCAAAAGCGTCCTCTACTTTTGTAGATGTAATTGTCCAATGTGACATATCTACAATTAGCAATATTCTGTTTTTATTCAAGAATCCACTGTTCAGTTTTACTGAAGGGCAAATGACACAATGCTTCTTGATTATGGATTTCCAAGGAAATTATGGATTTGTTGTCCAAGATGCAATACATTCCTTTCATTGGAGCAACACCCAACCAACAGTTCAGCCCATTGTGGTCATTCATCGATCGTAATCAGTAGATCTTGGAATGAGCTTCATTTCTGAACACTAGCAATATCATCAAGCTGCAGTGCAACTTCCTGAAGGCGTCTCTCAGCCGTTTCAAACGAAGTCGTCCACATTGCAAGAAGGTGCTTCACTAATAGGGCTGCCTTCCAGTACAAGAAAACATCTTAAGAAGCCTCATTCTCCATCGACAAAATTTCCAATTACATGCTTTATTTAATTTATTTGCACCATCGCAGGGTGAGTGAGAGCATGTGATGGGATTCGTGACACCTCAAGAGCCTGCCAGTCCGTGCAAAACTCCAACCTAAGATAACCAAATCTTCACAGCCTATGAACGTATTGATAGAATTAGATGAACAATATGCTCATGTGGATGAAATTATATTAAGCAATTGTAATGCAATTAAAGGCGCTGTAAGTCCCCTGCAGCTTTATTTAATGGAGAATAAATACCATAATAAGAACTGTATTAAATAATAAATAAATATAACAAATTAAACAGTTGAACCAGTTTTCATAGTTGATCATATTGAAGTGAGCCAAGGCCAGAACCGACCAACATGAGAAAATTCATAATATTTGGATAATTGACTGTAACAGACCGAAAGTAATGTGGTTGAATGCATCTCGAAATGCTCTACCATTGGACATATGATACATATTTTTTATCTGGATCCCCACACCGTAAAAAAAATGAGGCCAAAGTTCGCAAAAATAACCAAAAATGGGACATTCGACTTCCATTTTCGACATGTGGGCATGGAAAAATCCAAATGATACATAAATCATAAAACAAAGCCAGAGATGGACTTTTAGCACTGCACTTTAGGGTTTGTTACGTTGATCCCACAACAAATAATGGGTGGTGAAATTAATAGAAATTAGTACCTTTTGCAAGAGCAATTTTGCATGGGGAAAAAAAAGGGGAAAGGGGTCCAAACACATTTTGCGACACCCACGATCCGTAACTTACAGGAAACCATAAGGCTATCGTTCCCCAATTTGTCATGCATAACATAATTAAAAATGAATTTCTCCAGGCTATGCCGGGTACTTCAGCTAGTAGTAAATATATAGACCAACGGCCTCTGCCCGCAAAGCTGGTCGTCTAAAAGGCGGAAATTCTAATCGTCTACAGTGAGCATTACGTCTCCTTAACATCCTCTGTTCATCGCATAACCCATTCGGAACTGACCCGCTTCATTGGATTTATACACATACAGCTTATGGTACACCGGGAGATTTAATTATTAAACACCATCAGCACGATATTCGAGCTCATTGGCACAATCCCATTGTGAACGCCTCCGTTTAGGTTTTCATGATATTCAAGACGATTTTGTTCATTTCGTTGTCACAGCACATTTAATACCCTTACTTCACCGATTAACTCATGGGCTATTAGCATTTGCTTATGGTACAGACACAAATGATTCTGAAATAGTACGGGCCATTTCCAAGAACTTTTTCGACTTCAGTAGAGAAGAAAGTTAGTGTTCCTTGCTGAGTTCCTCCCATTAAGGTGCTCAGCAGGCTGCACGGCTCTCCTATTCCTAAGCTCAGCATTCGCTGCCTCGAGCTGTTCAGCGATCTGGCGGCCCTACGCTCCCTACGTACAGCTGCATGCTGTTCATCACCCACTCTAGCCATTACGGCTAGCACCTCCTAAAGCACTAATTTTGGCACTTCGCACCGTAACTACACTGGAAAACGTTGTTTCCGCGCCAGCACCAATCGTTTTTTGTCTGCAGCGACTGCCTCATCGCCGTCCTGTGGGACCTCCTTCAACATTTTTTCTTCGTGTTCAAAATCGGCACCATTTTGATGGGAGGAGCGGCCCATTTGTACGACATATGAAGCAACGAACTTATGTTATTATTTTGATTTCATCGATCATGAGAACACAAATAAATCGACCATGACATGAAACGCAAACGGAAAACTATTGCATGGAAGCGATGGAGCGAACCGCCACGCCTGACGTAACAAATGCAGAAAAAATACTCCAACAAACATGTATTCAAATGGAAAACTTGCAGTCGATCAGTGAAATCGTGACACGCATATAGTTAGTAGTACCCTTAGACTGACACTGCTAAGTACGAAGTCCATGGAAACAATATCATCCACAGCCTATGACTCAGATTGACAAAGCCCTATGGACCTGGCGCTATGGTGAATGGCCTAGCCTATGGCCTAAAAATGACAGTCTCGTGGGCCTCGCCGGTTGGGGTGACAGCCACCACCACAACTATCGGGCTCTTCGAATTAAAGTATACAATTATACTGTATATATCGATTTTAAATGTGAGATACTTTTCATTGCTGCCTCTGCCGTTCGCCTCAAGTGTTTGTAAAATATAGTTTCCCGCGTTTTTACGGGCGAACAAGTCGTTTGACAGGAAACTCTATCGATTTACGTTCCTCATCAATTGCTTGCAACTACAATAAAGGCTACGAATATTAATATTTTATCAAATGCCGAGATGCCGTTATTCCCAGAGAGTACTCACGGATTAGAGATGAATGGAAACTGTCACTGCGGTGCGCAAATTGCGCCGGGAAGAACGGTCAATTTACGACCTGTCAGACGCATACGCTTAATCAAGCAATAGCCGAGGAGAGAGCACTTGCAAACGCAGTAGCTTATTAGGCACTGACCAAGCATCATTCCATCTCCTTACTGATGAGGCTTTTACCCTAAATTATTTCTTGAAAAATTGTAAGCATTCCCAGGAGCACTTTTGCCCTACCTTTCTCTTTCTTCAGTCCAACAGATCCACACTTTTTCATTCTTAATCCTCCCCCAGTCGTTGCTGAATTATGAGCATGGTTGACAGAAATCCGAATTTCGGCTTTTTGCCAATAACTATTGGAACATGAGCATCTCTATATTTTCGAGGAATCACTTCGTTTAGAAAGTAGTTGGGCCTGTCCATTGCGTCGGACGTGTCATCAAGAGTAATGAGTTTTCTTCTTGAAATGCTGGTAATTATTTTATGAACGATTTTTGAACTTGCAAAGGCTGCAACAGCTACATTCAGACAAGGAGAACATTTTCGGAAGCCAAAGCCTTGCATAACGCGAGCTGGTCACTCGGCAAACATTTACTTCTCGCGGTATTGAATCATGGCAATCCTTCCGTTTGGGGTACAGATGCATGAAGTACACATTCAGACCGAATTGTTTTGACTTCATTCGGAATTTGAACCTAAGTTAGTCACAGTAGATATAACTGCTAAAAAAAAGAAAGTTACGGGAGAACATTTTAGAGATGCCAGCAGTTCCCTGAAAGCCGCCCGCGCAAAAATGTTCATTTTAACTCCCTTTTTCATACAGGGGAAAATAATTAGATAGAATAATTAAGAAAGGGATAATACAGGGAATAATTTCCTTTGAGATGTCAAAGGCTCCCCCCCCCCTCAATTTTTACTTAAAACATAGAGTGCCTGGGCTGGTAGCGGTTTTGTTATGGGTAAATAATATATAGAGAACGATTTGAGAATAGTTTTCCAGAGTCCTTACTCCGATGAATTAAATTCAACCTACCTCAAATCCTCGGGAATCGGCGTAGAAGCTGAAACAGCATAATTGAGTATTTTAGGAAATAAATAATTTAGTAAAAATCACAAGCTTCGCTCCGACGGAGCCAACTTCTTTCCATGTCATAATCATTCGGACGTTTTACTGTATGTTGGTTGTTGCACTTTGTGAGAAACGATATGTTCTCTATTCCCACGCGATGCCCACGTTTATACTCGTGATGAAAACTTCTGAACTGCATAAATGAGCAATGCCTCGACACAGCCAGCTCTCTTTTCAGGAGGATTTTACATTTTTGATGCATTGAAGCAGAAGGGACGAAGCTGGAATTTGAATAGTCAGGACGATTTGGAAATACATTCACTTCACTCTTCCCATTGCTTTTAAGAATGGGAAAAAGGAACTCATGAGCATGGTCTTCGTAAGTTTAATCTGCTCATGTTCGTAACATCGCGAGGAATTCATGGAAAGGCAAGTCTTCAATGAAGATTATAAAAGATTCAACTGAACTCCGAGGTGAAAATCTTCAAAAATATGCTTTCCTTGTTATTTTATAGGGGCTTTCTCGTCATGTATCTCCCCATGGAAGAAAAAGACAAGGCACGTCAAAAATGCGCGTCAGTTCAATTAAGATGTCTACGTTTACAATTTTACAGATGAGTCGCAAAGTCGAAAGCTTCAGGGTTACTGATGAATAGGCGTATACTTTATAATGGGCGAAGTCCCAGTTCCTGTAATACTTAGATGCCTCATATGAGCCAATAGAACACATGCAACTTGTCCTTAAACCGTGTTTTTTTTTGCAGAATTGCGTCATCTTCAAGTTCGAGAAACAACATGCATACCGTTTCAGCATGGACAACTGATAATATGATGAAGATTGCTCCGCCTCAGGAGCCCCAAAAAATATTTCAAATAAATTCACGTCAATGTCCCCAAAAGGAATTATTCAAACGAAGAAAATTTCCTCTCAAGAAAAGACTGACCAGAGGAAAAAAGATGCGAAGCGCGATCAAGGCAGTCGTGATCCTGGCTTGTGCGGCCCTTGCCCTCAGGCAGGTTGGTGGAAGATAAACTCTCTCCTTTCCCACCAGGTATTGTTGCATTCGTCAAAAAATTACCGGCGCGTAATTGCAGGTGAAACTCATGATCGAGGAGTACCTGTTATTCCCAACCAATACATTGTACGTGATAGAGGAAGCGAACGAGCTCACGGCGCCGGCATTCACCATCTGCCCGAAGCCGTCTGTGAGAGCCAATTACACACCAAAGTCGTCAGAGTTTATTCAAGACTTCAATAATACCTCCGTGTCGTTGCGTAAGGTGGTATTGTCCGCTTTCAAATTTGGGATTGACTTTGTAGATGTTTCAACTACTAACGGGGAGATTACTCACTCTATAGATGGCGAGTGTTTCCATACTCACGAAACAGAAGTGGTAGCTTTCGTGTTTTTGTCAGATTGTTGATTACACATCATAGATGGTGGATATTGGAGTGAGAGAACCTTCATTCACTCGTCGGAATCGTCTCTGGTTCGTTACTTCAAGTGTTTCACACTGTTCTCGAAAGAAACTATGTATCCTGGGTCAAATAGTGGCGATGACCTCTTTATTTTCGATTTTAATCCGATCGCAAGACACGACAGGGATTTATATGTAAGATTTTCGGTTTCCTGAAATTTCGGAGATGATATATAATTCATATGGAAACATTTTGGTTGTTAACTTTTTCATGTATAATAGCCAACAACAATCGAGGTTTTCGTTCACGATCAGAGAGAGAAATTTACAACTCTGAAAGCACTCACGTCTGAGAGGTTGACATTGGTGAACAACACTGTCACGAGCATATTCATTCGTCCTGAGATCGTTCAAAAGCAGAGCACACTGGAGATTCCCTGCATCATGGATGAGGACTTCAGCTACAATAGGGTAGGCTGGGATCATGTTATGAATCGTTAAATCTGCATTAAAAATGTGAAAAAATTATATGGTGAATGTTTTCTTCAGTGCATAGAGAACTGCTTCTGGAAAATGGTTCTCCTGCGCCCAAACCTGACATGTTTGGTCCCCGCGCTCCTGAACAACGATCTCAACCTCTCGAAACCCGAATGCGAGGATGTAAGTGATGAAACGGTACTGCAGAGTCAACTGTGGCGTTCCTTCCAAACAGAGCCAAGGCAGCGTAAGAATTGTCACTGCCCAAAGAGGTGCAGACTGATGGATTATCATATCTCTGCGGATCGGCAGGAGCCTGCGCAAGTAACATCCGTGAAGACGAGAATGCAGGATTCGCTTATCTCTTCCTCAATTTTCCTTCGAAGCGGGTTCGTCTTTCCATTCCTTCCTTCATCCACAACACTATTTTCTCAGCACGCAGGGGAATTTTAAAACAATAATGACATGCATCCTCGTGTGCGATGATAGGTACCAATCTTCTTCGAAAAGGAGAGGGTGACCATACTCAATTTGCTGTCGAACATCGGCGGAATCGTCGGCATTTGCCTCGGAGTTTCCCTCGTCACCATCTTTGACGTAATCGACTATGTTTTCTCAAATATCCACAGCAAGTTATTCCAGAGGAGAAATGAAGTCATCCACGAAGGCAATGACTAATTCATGAGAGCGCCGTGCTGTTCTCTGGTATTGTCCTTGGAACGCAAAGACCAAGTATCCACAATTCACAGTCATGTTCTAGCACCGTTCACTTTATTCAAAAACCTTGCTTAAGGACGGGATCCCGAGATTAACATTATTCTTAAATGAAAATCCTTCTCAACGAATAGATATTGCTGTGAGCAATTTCCATTCGATGTGACGGGTCCGAAGGGAGTTTTCCTTTATCACAGCGTCGGTTTTCCAGCATCTGCCCTTTCGCTCCCAAGATTTCTATTAAATATCACTAGAAAATGCTCTCTTAATCATCTTGCAATCCGCAATATTGATCAATGTACATTTTCATATGATATTACTCTGCGAGCATCGATAACGGGGAGCATGAGAATAACCTCTGAATGTAAATCATTTCACTGATCAACATATTTATTAGGAGCGAATGCTTAAGCCTCAAATGTATATTTTGCAGTGAAACTATATTCCCAAACCGAGTAAACTTTTCGGGAACAGGTTATAGAAAGAGACAGATTAAAACTATGGAATTAAATGACCGATCACTTACACTGATAATGAATTCTGGAAAGTGTTCTTATTATGCATGCTTCGCACTCATGCGCGAATTCCAATTGCTAGGAGTTTTTTTCTAGGTATTTCTTTTCCAGCACGCGCTGGGAAAGAATCATTTTCATAACTCCTGTTGAGAAGCCCGCTTGAAATTTCGACCTAATTTGGTCCCAGCTCAGGTATTACTCTGTAATTTCCTAATGCGAAGGAAGAAAGTACGTAGTTCATATTACTAGGTGTTCCAATTATACTCTTATCCGGGTTGAAGCCCTAGTGAGGTGAGAAATTTTGTGAGGGAAATATTTCTAATCATTAAGTAACCCTCATTGAAAACAGTATTCAGATTGAAATCGTTGGGAGACGCTCGATAACCCTCTTGCTTTGAAGTCCAGTAGCATGCATTTTTTAAATTTTATCTCAGAATTATGATCATTCGATTTACTCCCATGGATTCCTGGAAGAATGAAAACCGAGTGTCAATTGTACAACTTTTAGATGTGAGAACTAACTGCAAGTTGGGATTTGTCCTTACTGGTATTGTCGGGCATGAAATTGGTGAAAATATTGTGGTATTATGAGTGATTGGTAGCGTTCGAATTGACTGAGCATATGCGACAGTTGAAACGAACATAATATATACTTTTAGCCTTGAACAAGTAGGAATAAAAAATGAGAACGAAACCTTTGCAATTACTTTTCTGCATTGTCCCTCGCAACCAGAGGACACCCTATCATTCACATTGGATTTTTTAAGCATAAAAATTGACTGAACCTTTGTTAAATTATTTATGTCTGAAGTTTTCGTATGTTTGTCTCCTTCGTCGCCACTTCCGGACCATTCCGGAATATTGGTAACCAAATTATAGTGTGATCCGGGAAAGCTCAAGTTGATAAACTGGTGTATGAAGGAAGTCAGTGATACTGCAAACTATTCAGACTACCTTGCAGCCTTCGCCAGAAATCATGTAACGTCATCATACATTACCTTTCTTATGTGTCTGCTATCAGATCCAATATGCATACGTATGTCGAAGGTTATTGGTTGATGTTGCGAATTTGAAGGAAAATACGTAATGGACGCTTTCAGCAGACGAAATCACACGTTTATTGCATCTCTGAGATACTCCTGTTTCTCGTATTCCTGCGACTTCGATGACCTGTCTCTATATTGGTATGACTACAATGCTTGCATTGGAGAGAATTTTCTTCCCACGGACGACTCCGTTACAATCTTTCCTTCATCCAAACCACAACTGAGGCCTCCCCGCATGTAAACTAGCTTGATTTAGTCCCGTTTACAATGCTGAAGCATTCGTGATTCTAGACTAAGTGAACCTTCAAAATCCAGATTTCCGCTAATCGCCGGCAATATTTCGTTCGTGGGTGCGCTTGAGTGGGTATGAAAGAGCTATTCGTATCCGGAAGTATTTAGGAGTAATACATCCGATGCATTCAGGTTTGACCTAGAGAATTTACTGGGAAAGTTTGACAATTTTAAGTTAACTTTCAAATTTTCTGTTTAGCTTCATCAATTACAGGTACTTGAGTTTCCTGGTTGCACTGTCACAAAAATGTATCGTCTGCAACGAATACGAGATGATTATTTACAAAGTGCCATTTCGGTTTGAGTGTTTATGAATCGCTATATTTGTTGGTGGGGTCACTGTGTGTTTTCTGCAGACATAAGATGTTCATTTTTGAGAAACCACTGGAAATTAATCAGTTAATCAATATTTACATATGCCGTGATTTTTGCGATCAAGTTGAAAAATGAATGAAGACAAATACTAGAAGACCAAACCCCCCTCTCAAGTTTTGCGAAATTACCCATTGACTCATGCACCATCTGGAATAGTGCGATCTGGCGAGAAGCAGCAAAAATGGATTTAAATCTTGAAATCCCATGGCTCGCGATCTCTGAAAAAGTCACACCTTGACGAGATCGTTGGTTTTTCCTCCCTTTTATTTTAGAACCTCATAATATTTTTTTCCTCATCCCACCGTAGAACGATTGAGAATTTGTCCTCGCGTAAGACAAAAAAGTTATAACATTGTTTTTTCCAGATGTTGTCTTTTCGCGAAAGGTTAGAACCACAGGTTTCACTTAATGAAAATGTTGCTGGTATTTCGTCGCGCCTATTCACCTCCTTCCCTGAGTAAATATGAGCGTTATAGATATCAAGCTGGTTATAAATAAAGGCGTGCAGGTCGTACAAGGTACAAGGCCGAGTTTATCGAAGGTGCTTATCAGGGAAAGGTAAACATCGCCTACATTAACCTTCTAAGTAAAGTTCTACCCATAACTTTTGTAAGTGTTCAAAGCAGGCGAACTTGTTGTTCCCCTGCCTTTTCATATCTTCTTGCAACAATGTGCTTCCTTCGCCTTTATTGACACTTCCGTTGAAAGTCAGAATCATAATAACGCGCACCATGAAATAAAACTAGAGTAACAATTTGGAGGATATTAAGTTGACTCAAGTATAGCACATTGTAAGTAGTTAATTTTGCTCAGCTTTGTACTACTTAGATTAATCAACCTAATTCAACTAAATGAAACATAATAGAACATTAAGGGATGAGAACTAGTGTATTTTTTCTTATACTGCATGTACTATAAATAGGCCAACTACAAAACGATAGTTCAAGGTAAATGAATATAATAGTTTACTTTTCTCTTGATGGAACCGATCGATGTGGCCCAATATAACGATGGGGGGGATAATTAATATTCATCAAATTTAGAAATATATCTTCAGAAAATGGATCTGTCAGAGGACAGTTTCCCAACGGAGGGAGCCTTACCTTGGTGGGGTTTCAGAGGATCCCTTGACTTTAATTAATGAGTTGTCCATGAGGAATGACACCGGAAAAAGGATTATGAAACCCAGCAGAAAGTCATTTTGTAATGAGATGAAGACGGAGATGGCAGATCTTGAGCTCTCAGATGGAAACTCATTGTGAGGATTCAGATTCCCTAACGATGGGCGGTACGCTCTTCAGGGTCTCGCCATCTCTCTCCACCTTCAGGAAAATGTCGGGATCCATAGATATCCATAGTTCGCTCTCCGTTGGTTCGCGATGCAGCTGCGATCCAGGTCGACTGCAAAACGGGTTACCAAAAAATGAATCCGCTATGCGTATATTTGCTAGTAGCTGCGGGTTCCACGCTTCGTGAGAAAGGCTTTCCGCATTTCTTTCACTTTTCTGCATTGTGCATGCAACTTGAGGTGGAATACCAAGTCCTATTGACATTTCTTTATGTTTCAAGTGCATCTTCTCAGGAAAACAATCATTTGGTTTTGCTTTCTTAGGTTCTCCGTTTCAAATATATTTCTTGCTTTCATGAAAAAGAAAAAAAGAAGCATCGCAAGAGAGTTACCATAGCTCATGAGATAGATATCACAAACATCAACTATGGCTGTACCTGTGGCTAAATATGGCAAGTGGTGGCCGATTTTTTCTTCATAAGCATCGGGCGGTGCCAGTTGTGGCCTGTAGTTGTGGCCTGTAGAAGAAATCGCCAATAAATTTAAATTGGCCTAATTGGAAGCTATGTGATACTTATCAGTGGGCCTCCTTGAAACGATAGAAATCACTGTTGGTCCTGCCCAGCCTGTTTGTCTCTCAATGCTTCTGTAGTTGGTTAGCTTGCTTGCTGCAGTTGAGAGCATTTAGTGACACATCCCTTACAAAAGCATAACGTAAATGGAGATGCAAAGATTTCCCATTCTTAACCGCTACTTTCCTCCGCCAGTTTCTATTGATATAATACGGCTGTAACATCCGATAGATATTTTTTCCTGGGAGAGGCCTGAAGGAGCGGCTGAAGTGAGATAGGAGGGCCGGCGCCGAGGCGCGTTCTGAAAATTTGGAGTTGGTGCCTCATTCAAGTAATATGATGAAGTAATATGATATGCCATTACATAGGCAACTGTCATGTCGCTGGTATTGTCGCAAGATCCTTGTGAAGCATTTTGATACATCGTATTGATCCTCACACTCAATAACGTTGATGCCAAGTATTGGACATTTCTATTGATTCCAAACATTTTGACCGACACTGCCCGTGAATATTCTCATCTGGACGTAAATAAAGGCGTGGGGACCTGAACGCTTGCTAAAGTTCAACTGAGTTTTCCTCACAAGCTTGCATGTTCACAGCACGCTGGCAATCGATAATACGTGAACACGTGGAAAATGCCATGCCCTGCCAATGTTCCGGCTGCCTCCTGCATGTGTATGCGTGAATCGCGGCTCTGTTCTGCTTGCTTGGTTCGTGAAGAGACTTCCAATTAACTTACGAATCACTGAATGCAGAAATTGCTCAGTTTCATTAAATGTTGAATTCAATGCTTGGAAATCTGCCTTTTCTTTTCCCAACCTAGTAAACCTCCTCATACTTTGAAACCTCTTCAATACTTTCAATGCATTATTTCCAAGCCCCTGTTACAATTAACACACATTTCCTTCAAATGTAGAGGAAACTTTATTTGGCATAGAATGTCATTAGATTTGTTAGAAAATCTTCTGTGATTTAACATATTTCATTACACCAGCTCAGTTTTCCTGGAATATTCGCGTTGAGATTTTCTCACACAAATGTGTGGTCTGCTCCATTTCCGTCTACTTCTTCATAATGATGTGATTGTTGGCTTGGATTTCCTGCTTTGTTTTGTTGCGTTTCATGGACTTGAAGGTATCGAACCGCGTTTTGGTCACATGTCTTGAAATGTTCTTAGGTAATGTGTTTTTCATTTTTGTTGCCGTGGAAACGATCAAAGCATGACAGGTTCCTTCCAAGCTGAATGGATGAAGTGTTACTTCCATATTCGATTAAGAGCCCTCTAGAAGGGAGCGGAGTATATAATGCACACGTCCTTTCACGATGACAGGCTGATGGGAGGGAGTTCAAAGCTTTTCATCGTCTGATCAGTGCACACATTATGTGCAGGGGAAGATAGAGGAAAAGCTGTAACAAACCGAGTAGTCTTAGTCCTTTTCTACATACAGAGCTTTCTGTTGCATTCTTGCATCCACCGATCAGGATGGGTTCGGAGGAAGCTCTTTCGGCAGCAAAAAGAAGCAGGATTCTAACTTTTCTCGTTTATTCCTGTGCAGTTCTCCTTACTACGGTTCAGGTGAGCATCCTCTTTCTCCGCACTCGTGCGAATATCGCTTTGTAACGATCGGATCATTATAGGCACTGGAGTACGTGCTGCGATACCGCAGTACGCCGACGATGACTACTTATCGGATAGAGGTACGACAGAGCTTCCAAGCTCCCAAAATCACCGTCTGTCGAATGCCATCGTTTAAAGATGATCCAGAAGCAACAGGATCCACCCTCAACTACCTCAACCTATCCTCTTTCGCCGAAACTTTTGGATTCCATCCCAATGAAATTTTCTCTGAGTGCGACATTCAAGGTCCCTCCGGCTCTTGTCTCCCAAGGAACGGATCTCGTGGTGACGAAATCTTCTACTGTCAAGGCAAGTGCCAAGATTAACATATCGAGAAACCGAGGAAATAACCGGATTAAACCAACTTCGCTTTTGAATGCCTGTCGCGCTCGTTCGTAAGGCTTCATCATTTCATCATTCTTCGTTTCACGAGACAGAAAATGGCGGATCAGTCATTTTAAAGTGACATTCAAATTTCAGCGAGTGATACCTGTGTGCCCTCATAGCTGGTGTTTTTCTTGTCTGACAATCCATTCTGAAATTTGTCCGCAATCGACAGCGAGATTGAGAAAGAGTCGAATCGATCAAATGGATTATTGGTTTATATTTTTTTGTATAGAAACCGTTGTCACTCTCATCGAATGCACCTGCGCAGTGTTGCTTTGAAATGAAAGGGGGAATTCGAATCGAAATCACCTGCAGATTAAGGGCTCGAAATCGACTCACTTTTCCACGATTTCCTGCAGAACCCGCTGCATTTATTTGTGGCTAACGTGTGTATATATATATATATATATATATATATATATATATATATAT
>CAJPEV010000577.1:0-107750 GCA_905338385.1 Darwinula stevensoni | reverse complement strand
AGGAAAATCCAAGCAGAGTATCTCCCTGTCGACACGTTACGAGACGTGTTTGAATCGGCACTGACATGGAGGAAGCTAGCAGAATATACAAGAAAGGCGCTGGAGCGAAGAGAAGCCCTCATAGATAGATAAATTTGACTGACTATGGCTGTATACATGAAGCCTCCAAATAAATACTTCTTATTCTTATTCTTATTCTTAGATTTACGGATACTTGTCACGGCCCACCCTCAGCGCCTCCGCGGCCCACCGGTTGAGAACCGCTGCGTTAGATGATGAAGTAGTGACCTTCCGTGACTATTTTAAAGAAGAGACTTGATGCTTTTATTGACAAAGCAAAAAGGGGGCCAATGTAGACGAAAAGGACTAGGCAGTAAGCGACTAGGATATGCTAAAAAAAATACATAAATATTTAGCTTTAAGAGAAGTAGGCCTATCCTGAAAATAAGGAACGCTCGTCCTCGACACGTGGCATCAAAATGGGTGTTATCGCCTCCTGATACCACTATCCAACCTTGATACCTTGAAGAAAACATGGTGGTCAAGAATAGGAAGAGTAGGGTGGGGTGAATTACTAAGCCACGGAAAGCGGAACGAGCAATATAGGTGAATGAAGAGGGATACAAATAAAGTATTTAATAATAATACTTACATGGAATGCTATAGGTAGCTCTGAAGTCTGACAATGTAGAAATAATTGTCTCCCGGAATCATGCTCCCCGCCCCAAGCTTACTCTAAGTAAATATTAAAAAAAAAGTATGTATTTTTTAAATGTTATCTTGAATAGATAATGTACATATTGAGACAACTGGAATCCGCAAAGGAAATCGTTCAAAACACGCTTTTTTCAGATTTAAAACAGGAGTGAAGCATTTGGATATCTTTTTTTTTTCTAGCTCCATTCATACGATGAAAGGCTACTTTCCCTCTAATTTGTCCCAAGTGGATAACTATTTTTTAAGGCAAAAAATGAAAAAGTCGGAACGACGTTGTCCTTCCAGCGGGCGTCACCAGACGGCTTATCATGAAGAGAGACTTCAATGCACGTTTCCCAAGATGCAAAGAAACCGTGCTAAACTTTTATTTTGCGGTTTGGTCAGAGGAGCATGCAGGGTACGGTTACCATATTACGAACAACCAAAAAGAGAACGTTTAGAAGTCGGACGGAAATTCGAAGGTGAAAAAGGTGGACATGTCCAGGGAAAATATCCGGACTTATAGTAACCGATATGACATATATATAGTAACCGTATAGTAACCGAGAGGACATGTCCGGGAAATACCAGACGTATGGTAATCCTAGTGCAGGGTCAAATTGCAAGGCCATCTTTCCCTCGTAAGACTCAGGGTGTTTGCTTCCGTTCGGTGTCATCGACTTGGCAGGGTCGAAATGTAACGGGCACAGAGCCTGAGGGTGCGTGAAGGTGCATGACCCCTGACCCAAGCCCCACTAGGTCACGATCTCTGTGTCGTTCTGCGCATTATAAGTTCCATACCTTCGCAACGAGGGGAGATATCTCTCATGAAAATTAATCAATGGAAATAAGAAGCTCCCCTACTTGAGGGAAACTTTTTGCAAGGTGCGAAATAAAATAAAATAATCCTTGACACTTGACTAAAATGATTCCTTAGATGTCTTGCCAAGACTCAGAACCATCAACTATGACGTGATTATTTCGACAAAATATTACAGTATATCGGGTCATGGATGGAACAAGCAATAGCTGTACTCAGCTTTATACAATTGCACAGTTGTTTCCTGCTGACATGGGTGTTCTCGGAACAGGGTATATACAATAAATAAATAAATACATCGGAATTCAGCCACGAACTGCGCAACGACCTATGAAATGAATGCTGAAATTGAGTATCGAAAGTCAGTCGAACCGATTTCGGGGAAAGCGGAGAAGTTAGTCGTGAGAAGAGGATCCATGGTGATGGCAGTCCGAGTCGGTGGAACGTGAAAAGACGTGGAAGACGGAGAAGCACGACGACAGTGGAGGATTTCGACTCCACCATGCCACTTCCAATCTCGCTCGCTCCTGCACACACTCAGCTAGAATTTTCTCGCGGAAAAGACGGGAGACAAAAGAAGAATGTTTTTCCCGTTCTCACTCGAACGCTTCCTTTCCTCTGCCATCATGATACACGCGCTGGTCTCGCCTGAAAGAAGTTCAGCGACGCGAAAACATATCCACCCATTACCATAAGAGTCTCTTGTGAATTTTTCATCGATGGATCTCATGAATAAAAAATGTCTATGGGTTCAGGAACGCATTTAGTTCACTCTGGGATTTAAGAGTGAATCTAATCACCCTACCATTCCAAAATCGTGTCCAACAACGCAGTCGTTTTTTCGAGTTTGGAGGAATAATTGCCTTCCGATTATATAATGGTATATAATATTCGTAGAAATCTCTTCCAGCAATCAGTGATTTGCAATGCGAATGCAGGCCTTTACTGGGGTATAAATTTTTATGCAAGGGACGCACATTTTCCGGAAGTCCGAGAGAAAAAGAAACGAGTATTGAGCCCTGTTGAATTCTGAGCATCACCAGACAAAACGTAGCATCAGTGGAAGGAAATTATTTTCCGCAATAGAAACCTTGTCACTGGATGCCTATTCGCGGATTTTATTTTCAGATTTGTAAGGAAAAAATCTTTAATTATAGAATACAGGCTTCGTATGTATCCTACGTGGTAAAAGCGTCTCCCATTTTTACCATCTGCTGGAATTCATGGAGAATAGAGGGCTCCTCAGTCTGGGGCGAGTCTCATTATTAGATTTCAAATTCGTGTAATCGATTTTTAGTTGGCTCATGTCAACCAATGATGGATTTCATCATTTTATTGAATCTCTTTTTAATATCTCACGAGATTGCTCCTTGGTGCAATAAATAAATGAATATTTCACGTTAGGTCTCTGCTCGGGAAGAGTCATGTATTCGCATTGCTAATCTCTTGTATACTTTCTCCATGGTTAATGCTTAATCCATATTCCTGCGGTATAGCATGCTGGATGCTGGACACGTCTGTTTGCTAAGAGCAAAACTGCACGTTGCTTCCAGATAATACAGCATTGCGCCTGTTGCTCCGCATGTTCACTGCAATTGCAGGAATAATAATGGTTTTTAATAAATTAAGTATAGACTTTTTGCTGGACACCAAAGCTTCATTCACCTTCTTTGCAGCCGTTTTCTCCTCGTTCTGCAGAATTGCCAACAGCTGGATATGCGGGATAAGGTTTTTCAGTGCAGCATGTGGTCGAAAAACATCTTACGGATGGGAAACATGATACAGACGAAGGAAGATATTCAATGTCTCAAGAATGGAGTATATATTTGAGAGATATTTGGGTCTTTCATTTGGTTTCCTACTGAACTAGGCCTTGAGCTGCTGCAAGTGCTTTATAAATGCATTACGGCGCCAGGATGCTCACGGTCATATTGTCCTTAAAAAAAATTATGATACAAATGTGCGAGTGCATGTACGTAAGTCATATCTTCAGTCGTAAACATACAAGTGCCACATCTCTTTTAAGCATACCATTTTTCATAACTCGTACCGCATGATCTTCCGAGCTCGCTCACCGACTCTGTTTCATCTCCTTTCAACAATGGTCAATCCTTGCGGAGACAAAGAAAGAAAGAAAGAAATAAGCTTCGTCTTCCGCCACCCGATGGCTACTGCAGCAGGGGGTCAAGTATATGTGGGATGTGGTATATATGGATGAACTTTCTGCTGTCAGCCAGTTAGCAAGAGTTGCCAGTTTCTGCTACATTAAGGTAAGCAGTGTTCGGGCTCGCAGCCAGGAATCCGAAGATGAAGAGGCAAACACGCCTAGCAGTGACAATTGAGAATGTGATCCATAGCAGCAACAGCTCTTAACTTCCTCGTTTCCGTAAAAGTGTGATTCAAAGCTAGGCGGCATGATTGGATCCCGAATGAGGAACGAATGCGAGATGGCATCCCGACTGCAGTAAGACTGACTGACACTCGAAGACACACTTTCAGGGCCTCATTAAGGATGCGCACCTCTGGATGCTGCCTTTTCAACTCGGTTCTTTTTTTGCAGTCAAAATAATATTTCTGGCATCCATAAATTTGACTCAATTGCGCTGAAACCTGGAGAGATCCTCCTCTTGCCCGGATTCTTTTGCAATGCGGTTCAAGATTTCAGGATGCTACATTGAAGACGGTATGTCGTGGTCCGAGGTCTTCTCTTCAGGACTAAAAGCGCATCTCTTCCATTTTGACGCAGGAATTATTTGAACTGGGACAGTCAGTTGGTACTGGAATCCCTCATGAGAAATCCCAGTCATATCTCATATTCCGAGTGAAAATTTCATCGGATTCCATAACAGAAACATCACTATTTAGGTCAGGGGTGTCAAACTCGATAAGGCTGGGGGCCGGACGGAAGCCTTCAGGAGTGATTAGGGGCCACAATAAAAGCCTAATACCTAATCTTTTATGCAGATAGGCTGAAATTTGCAGTACTTTTCCGTAGCCGACTGTTGAAGAGGTTGCGGGCCGGACAAAATGGACTGGCGGGCCAGATCCGGCCCGCGGGCCGCCAGTTTGACTTAGGTGATAAAAAGAAAGGGGACCCTGGAGTCAGACCCAGACCTATGTGTGCATGTTTGCTAAGGAAGAGAGAGAAGCATTTCCAGGTAATAATATAATAAATAAATAAAAATAAACCGCGTCGTTCTTTGAGATTCTTTGGAGTTCATGTAAAAGCAGAAAAGCACGGCAAATTTTTTTGTTGCAACGATTCCTACGCATCCCTTAAACGTCCTAAAATTCAAAATTTTATTCAGCCGTTTTTTCACATGAGCAATAACGCAAAGGCACCCCGATATTTATTTTTGCGCGAGGGGTTTCAGCAAACGTAAAACTAAATGTTTGAAACAAATGATCAGTTCGAAGAATAATTCATGCAAGTCTTCCTTGCATGAATCCTTTGTTACAGCCTTGATGTAATGTGGTATAAAACCAGTAAAACGTAAGAATAGAAAAATCTGGGATAGGAGCTGATTCGAGAAAAATTATAGAGAAAAGGAAGGTGGCAGCACGGAGGGCGGGAGGGGGGGTCTCCCCGGACGAGCAGACTACGCAGATGTCATCAACAGCTTCTCTCTAGGTAAACGTGCGAGCACAGGGCGTACTCCGTCATTGATCACTCCCATGATGCTATTATACCGGGGTAATTGCGTTAGGTGATCCGCTGCCTCTCCGTTCGGTACATAGCCAAGTGAACGCACTTGAAACAGAACAGAAAACCGCTTCCCCTGTCGTTCTAAGATGGCGGCGCTTATGTGCCAAGAGCAGGTGTCTCGCACGTTGGCACTGCCCTGCTAACGAAATACTTGAGAAACTGTTGGTTTAATGTCATATTTAGTCCTTCTATGGCAAAATGACGTTCATAATACAGGGCGTCTCATATGTAAGTTCTTTTCTCCAGTAACCCCCAATTTGTCTCAATGAGGTGCATGGAAAGGTCTGTCATGTTCATACCTCTCATATCGAAAAACTAAATTTGGTCAGGTGCAGAAGTGAAGCTATGTATGAGACGCCCTTTATATGAAGCCCTTAAGATGATCCCTTGCTTGAACAGTAACGTATACATGAGCGAAGTGCTTCACTGCCAGACGTACCAGGTGTTAGTCGCTAAGAACTGCTCGCGCCCCCGATATGTTTGCAAGCCGTGGTCACTGCCTTACTGATTGATGTAGGCGTTAGCCTAGCCAGAAATCATATGCTTATTTTCTTAAGATGCCTTATAGATAAGCTAATGTCAACAGAACCATAATATTTTTTTTTAAACTCTGCAACTAAAAAACTCCATAGCCATTTGGGAGATTACTGTATTTTATCCTTCATGCTTAATATTTATTAGGCTCCACTAAGAAGAGAATCTTCAATACAGTATATTATTTCTTCAATGTTGTTTCTTTACTTTTTGTATGCTATTTAATTTAACATGTGGAGGGTTTCCTAGGACATCCTGTAAACTAGACTTGTGTGTAGTACTGTTTGCCTTTTTTCATTATTTCCTATTGAAACTTGGTAGCTCTCTTGCTTTTTGTAATTCCAACTAGTCTATAATGCAATAAAAAATAAAATTCTCATGATACAAAGCATGGGTCTATGAATGTCTCAATTGGAATTGATTATTAGAGTTTATGTGAAAATAGATGTCAGCATTAGCATCTTTTCAATATCAGTGGGTCAGATATCAGCCAGAATTCAATATAGTTGCATCTATCTTTAATATATTGAACATTTAGGAAAGAATAGATTTGGATCTTATGCACCATTGGATCCTCAAAGAAATGACAGTCCATATGGTCGCTGCAGTCACTTGCATTGCACATAATTCCTCACAAAGAATGCTGTTTTCCTCATATAATATCCTCAAGGATGTCAAAATGGTTCCAATATTGTAAATATACACATGTCATGTGAGTTATTCCAGTACTTCATGTCGGATGAACGGCATTTAATTATTGGAAGTATATTGGCCTAATTAAAATTATCTAGTTGAGTGTATTGTCTTATGAAGTCTTATCAGCATACATGCTATTTGAAGATTCAGCTTATCTTGTGACTTAGAACCTCTCGAGCTCTCGCAGTTGTGAATTGCCTAATGAATTATTCTGTTTGAGTTTGTTAGTCTACTTTTCTGTTCTGCCAACTGTAACTTTTGTGCAAACCAGGCTGATGCACTTATGGTTGAATATAAAATAGTGCTTCCATTGATTGTGTTGAATATTCAATAAGTTCTTTTTAAAAATATATATATATATTTTTTGAGATAGGCCTAACATGGCAACCTGATCTGATGCTTAGGCATGGTTGTGTGATGTGCTTAGTCCAGACATAGTATAGGGTATACAGACCCAGCCCTGATGGAAACTGCAAAGAGTTTGCTTTGGGGGCAGAAGGAGAAGGTTCCAAGTGAAGTGAAATTCCTTGGATCCCAGGCCTCGCTTCTTGATGGCTCACTTTTCAGCCTTCTGAAAACATGTAAGTTAGGCATAATATTGCAGAACCTCAATTTAATACCTTTCACAACCTAGGTCATAGGATATTAATCCATTGAATTCTCAGAAAGGAATGTTGAACATTCATCCATCTGGGATGAACATTGAACATGATTATTTCTTGTCCCTAGTGGCCTTGGATCACCTGAAAGAGAGTCGTCTTATTCACCCGCATGAATGGGAAATCTTGACCCAGAGGCATCCTGACCTTCCACTCCCTGAAATTTATGCAGGAATGCTGAGTCTGCTTAGGCATATTTTGAGAATGAAGCCACAGAAGATCAAAACTTCTGAGTTCCAAGAACAGATGTTTGCTCTTGGGTGTGTGTGAACTTTGATATTTTTTGTTGGCTTTGTCTTAAAGTACTCAGACTTTCAGAAGACATTTTATGACAGTGACTACTTATTTTCTTGCATTAGATTTTCTGAGAATCATGTTCAAGATCTCACAGAGTTGGTGTATGGAAATTCTCGAGGCAAAACTAGGGATTTGTTGGTGAGAGCCCAGCCTGGAGTACCAAAGCTCACGGGTATGGAGTGGAACTTAAATGCTGTGATATCCAATAGGTAAGCATATTTTCTTGAACTTGGATCTCAATTCAAATTATGTTTAAAGGATGAGATATTCTTGCTGAATATCTCTTATTCTTAATTATTTTATTCAGAGATCCAATGGCTCCTGAAGTGTGATATCTTATAATTTTCTTGCTCATTCAGTGCCTGGGTCTTTTTATTTCCAGTTATGTATCCAGAGTTTTGGAACCAACCTTCCAGGTGCAGATGAGACTATCAACTGGAACTGTGCATTCCTTTGAAATGCATGCTACCCAGTTTCATCATTTGAGACACACTGTTGCATCCCTTCTTCGAGAAATGGAAGACATGGAAAATCGCACTATCCTGAAGAATATACAGTCCTAAAAGTCATGTATTTAAGAAGTTTATATTGTGATGCTATTATATATTTTATAAGTTTTGCTTTTCCCAATAAACTGATATACAATTATTAACCTTTAACTTGCAACTGGATTCACACAATCCCAAGAAAGGTATTCATAGACTCACAACTGGGATTTCCTCAATCCCAAGAGTAATGGAGTATGCACTTCTTTATTTTAGACACCCATAGCTTTCCTTTCTTTTGGACAGTACTGATGTCTGTTGTCATGGCAACATATTTAAAGGGTTGCCAATAAAGCCTACTAGGCAGGGTTTACTTATGACATTTAAATCTGCCTTTTAAAGGTAAAGTAACTCATTGGTTCTCATGAACCTTGTAGTCCAAGGATTTAGAATATCAATTTGTATCTGTGCCTCCCAAGTTACTATAATTTGATTTGAATAATTTTAAAATTATGCTTGATTCCTCTCTAGGATTCATAATTTGTTGTCAAGTTGATGAAGGTCAATTTGCTTGGCTCCATAGCCTAAAATGGAAGCCTGCATTTGATTTCAAGTGCATGGTAGCAATTGATATTCCTATTTTAATTCGACCTAGTTATTAGTTTTGCTATTGTTGCATCAGAGAAAGTAATTCCTGCTTAGCATGTTTGTAAACAATGCATTTTGATTGAGTGTAAATATTTATTTATTACCTTTGTAAGAATTTCTTTGGTGAGTTCCAATAAGTATATCCAAGAAATTATACAATAATCAGAGACTGCATGAATTCAATCCAATTTCACCATGAGAAGTGTGTAGTGGTATGCACTCTTTTTTGTCAAGCAATAGCCTTGAAGTGTATTGCTCAATTTGAATTTCTTCCCATCTCATAGTTGTATGGGTGCTGTAGGTAGTTATTGGTGCTTCCAGACATTAAGAAGGCCCTTTATCAGACATGGACTTTGGGTATTTACTTGATCTTGCCAAGCATAATGAAGCCCATTCCAAAGTACGGGTAAGTGAAGAAGCATTCTTTGTTTTCTCTAGAGGTTAAGTTGAAAGATGTGAGCTGGATGAGCCATAATGAAGAAACATTAGAGCCATGTTTTAAGCATAAAAGAAGGCATCCTTTTTGAATGAAATTTCTTTTCTGCAAGTCTTGTAGTGCATGCCAGTAGTGATGCAATGACTAATAGAGGCATGCCATACATGCTTTTTCATTCTATGTAAAGGAACAGAATCCTAACAAATATTGTATATATAGTTAAAGGAAAACTTGAAAGTATTTCATAAAATTTATTTATGCAAAATGATATATATATAAAATGTCCATGAGAAATAAGTACATCATTCATGTTCTTCAATGTTTTGGAAAATCAAACTAGTGAATTATGAAGTTGACAGGATTGTCTGCAATTGCAATCTTATGGAATGTAGCTCACCTATGATGATGAGGATATGATTCAAATAAAGCAAAAAATGAAGTTAGGTTGAATGTAAATAGGCTATCATGAGTAATTGCTGTTATGGTGAAGAGTTAGTTGATTACAGGCTCAGGTGAAGCGATTTGACACGAGTCTGCAAGCTCCTAAAAGATCATCTAAACAGAAGGTGAGCAAAGATGCCATCAAGAAAGTCCTGCAGAAGAAAGAGATTGAGGAAAGGAAGAAGCAGGTGTGTTTTCTTTCATTGTTTCATGACTGATTCAAGTACATTGCATGTTCTCAGATACAGTAAATTTTAATTGACAAAGCTGAAGAGAAGTACAAGAGTTACATTTGCACTGTTTTGTAGTCAGAAGAAAGGAAGAAGAAGGAGGAACTATTGTCGCTTCGTGACAAGAATAAAGACTCAAAGAACAGGGTCTCTAAAATGCTGAGGCTAACGAAGTCATCTAACAAGTCAGTGCTGGAAGATGCCTGCAATGATAAGGACACAGCTGTAACATTAGCAGGTCCACTGCAGCCAGATGAGGATGATTATGGCTATACATCCAGGGAATCATCAGCTATGTATGAAAAGCTCTTGGCCAAGTACAATTCAGCCCCTGATGGGGGAATCATTTCCAAGTCTGTCAAGAAAACTGCAAAAGACATTGATGCGACCAAGGTCAGTGTCATCACCTTTTTCTATTTATGTATTTATCAGTTGAAGATTTTGCCATATGAGTAAGGAAACTAACATTTGAAAGTGTAATGGTTGCATAATTGCAAGTATAGGACCAAGACTGTGGTGAGAGATGCTATATTAAATGTGTTTGTGCTACATTTGCAAACCATAGGCTTCTGAATGTGATTGATATCACCTTGCTACCTCAGAATTATAATAATCTTTTTTTTCTGAACAAATTTTTTTTTTGGTGAAATGCAAAGGGAGACAGAACTTTTTCTGTTAACAGAAAAATTTCTGTGGTTCTGAATTTGCATCCATGTGATGAATATAGACCTGATTGCATCTTTTCAGTTTTCTTTCTTCTAGGTATTGATTGCAGAATATGATTGCCATAAATTGATTGTGGCTGCCACAAAATTCTTGAATTGAGTTGAAGTGTGAATATGTCTCAGTCTTGCATTTTGGTCAATGCCAAATTGTTCTCTATTTAGGCAAGAGTGAAAGAAGCTTTGAAAGAAGAAATTCATGGCAGTCGAAAGGCAAGGTCCTCCAAAAAGAAGATTGAGGATGACAGTGATGGCCCAGAAGAGGAGTGGGAGAAGAAAGGGGAAAAGGAAAAACCAAAGCAAAAGCCAAAGCCTCCAGCTCCCCCTCCAATGAGTTTCAGGGACCTTCTCAAGATTGCTGAGACCAAACAACATGAGCCAGTTGTTGTTGAGAAGAAGGTGGAGGAGGTGAAAGAGTGTGAATTTGACCGTCCCATGACTGCCCGTGAGAAGGAAGACTATGTGAGGGAGATGAACAGAAAACTGCAGCAGGAAGGGAAGCCACGTCTGCGAGACCCCTTGCCTGCAAAGCAGCGAGGGCCTGGCTATTATAAAAACTTCAAAGAAAAGTCAACATTAAAAAAAAGTGCTGATCCTGAGGGAAAAGTTCAGAATGGAGGACAAGGCTCAAAACCTCAGACAAGTCAAATGGGCAGGATAGAAGATGAAAAGAGAAAAGAACATTCCAAAAAGATTATGGAAGAGGAGGAGGAAGAAGCAGAAGAACAAAAGGAGAAAATCTCAAGCAGGCCAGAAAAGCAAAGACCTCAGCCACCATGCAAGCAAAAGCCTTCACTCCAACCTCCCATCCCCCCTTCCATCCAGAGGAAGAAACCTCTCTCACCTCCTCCTGTTCAGAGAAAGAAGTTACCTGTATCTCCTACTTCTGTGAAAAAATTGCCAGCACCTCCTTTGCATAGAGAGAAACAAATTCCACCTCCTCTACCTACACAAAGGCAGAAACTTCAAGTTTCATCTGGAAACTCATCTCTGAAGAGAAGACCACAGTCACCACCTCCAGCACGTTCAGCACCTCCTGAAAAGAAGATTATACGAGCACTTCCAAAGAAAGGTCAGCCAAAAGCTAGCAGTACTCAGTAAACTGAGCTGGCAAGATATTCATTTATGTTTGTTGGCATATTGTGTTACCCATAAAGTTCCAAGAATGGGTATGCATTCAGTTTTATAAAGTCAAAGTCTAAGCTACTAGGAAATGTAATATTTTTGCTGACAAAAAGCATCATAGCATCAAAACTGAGGGTTTGAGCCACGAAAGGATGGGTGTTTGTAGGAGTTGGATTTGGCCTCATCTTAGACTCTGGTTCTGCTGCTTGACAATAATGATCTTCATGTATGAGTTTTGAGAAAAGGATAAAGTTTTTTTAAATTTTCTTTCTTTATCATGTCATTGTTCTTACCTAGTGGTACAGGGCATGCTTTCTTGGGTTGGCATTATGCTTGGATGCATTCATGTCATGGTTGATGATTTCATCAAGGACAGTGTCAAGTGGAGGATCATAATAAAAAATGATAGATGCAAAGTGTTTGCCCTGCTGCAAGAATTAGTGAGAAGATGGAAACAGTGCAGGGGTTGGAGTGGGGTGGGGATAAGGGAAGAAGGGAAGGTTTGGTAGGTTTTAGTTTTTGGAGGAAACAACTCCTTCTGTACTTTTTATCTTCATTTTCATTTGTCCCACTCATGTGATCATAGACTTCTTTTTTTCCACAAAAACCTGCAGTCCCCTAATCTTTCTCTCCATTCTGAGATCATATCCCTATCTCACCCATTCCCAAAAAATCCATGAGGAAGAACAAGTTGGAAGAAGGGGAAAAAAGAAGACATGCTTGCAGATAAATTCATCCCATTAGGAAATAACTACTATCTGCATATTTCATTCTGGTTTTTCTGTCTCCTTATCCATGGGAGATATCCATCTGCAACAGGAATTCCTGAAAATGCTGGAGACAGTAGGAGGAGGAGAAAGGATTTTTTTGGCTTGGGGGGAAAACCCTGGATGTTCAGGGTCTTGTCATCCTTTGCACATGAAAAAAAAAAGAGACAGACCAGGAAGTCCTCCTTAGCCCCATGCTTTATAGTTTCTTCATGTGAAATTGAAATTTCCTACATTTTCCCTCTCTTCTCAGAAGAGACATGCTCAGATGAGTGTCTTGCACCCACTGTCACTTTCATTCAAGACAAGTTCACAAGCTGACACACATGCTTAACCTGCTCAACCTAGTGCATTCAAACCACATCAATTTCAAATTAGTTGCCATCCATTGAGGATTTGTCAAAGGGGTAAAAATGCATCCTCTGGGTCAGTTATGTTTTTATCTGAGCAGCTGCTTTATCAAACAAGGCAGTGAAGGAGGGGAAACTGGAAACTAATAGAAACAAGTTAGGCAAGCCCAGTCCAGTAGTGGGCCTCCTTTCAGTTAAGGAAACCCTCATTTTGTCACCTAATTGAACAAAATGTCATCTCTTTCTGGTCTTTGACCATCAAAAATCTAATTTCTCATTTAAATTTGGTAAACATAGACAACCGGTGCCCATGTAATGGTGATGGGAAGATGGAGGGCTGTGTGTGGTTGGATCCATCTGCCACAAAGGTTGGTAAGGAACTGACAGCTCTAGTTGCTGACACAGCACCGTGCCCAAAGTCTGGGTCCTACATGCATGCGCATTGTGGTCCAGAACCTGAAGGGCTCATGGGCACTCATGCCTTCCCCTTCATCAGCAAATTTCAAATCCAAAATTTGCAATAAAAATGCTAATTTTGGTGCAAATTTATCACAAAATGAACTCATCCTATATCTTGTACATATCTATCTGCTTGTCAATTTTCACATTGATCAGGCCAATGTTTTTTTAGTTATTGTCGGACAACCAAAGTGTGACATATAGACGCATGGACAGGCAGGACAGAACCATAAGTGGTCTCTTTCCTTTCAGGAAAGGAGGCCCACTCAGAAGTACACCTGTTCCTCCCTCAAAAGGCAAACATGTTGTTTCATCTTCCCTGCCCTTTGCCACTCTGGTTCTAGTGTCTCATAACTGATTGATCTATGCATACAGATCTGTATGTACCCAATCTTCAGAGCTTGTGCTTTCTTTTATGTGGTCTTCTTGTGACTTGTAGGAGGAATTTGGTTTCCCCAGGCAACAATATTATTAACATAGGTAGCTATTAGGATGGTTGACATTGATTATGTTGTTTTATGAAGTGGGCACAAGGTGTTGTGGTGCTTAAATATGAGGCAATCAACTCCTTCCCTCCATTGTGGACTTTAGTTTTGATGTTAAGTCAAGAACTAAGTAACTTATGTCTCTTGAATCTGCATCATTTTTATTTGACAGTGTAATCATAGGTGTTATTCCATGGCTTTCCTGCTGTGGTCATCATATAGGAACTTGAAGATGTTGGTATGATTATGGGAAGAACCCAAATACTATGGGAATAAAATGATATACTCTAATGCTGTAATGGCCATCACCATAAACATTGAAACATATAATATTGTCATGTTTTATTGGAGAAGGTTGGAAATTGTTTAAATGATGCTTTAGTATACTTTGTAATAATAATGAACCTGCTCATGTCTCAATATTGATCACATTGATGATGTGAGAGGTTTTCTCATGCTCTTTCCCATATTTCATACCTATTCCCCAAGAAGGTGTGACTAAAAGAACCTTTGATTTCCATTAAATGAATTATAAAGCCTTCATCATGCATTTATTTCCAGAGGAAATGCCTATAATTTTCAATTCATGATGTACTTACTTTCTAATATTGAAGGTGGGTGGAATTGTATCCATGCATACACTGGATGTGTCTAGGTCACATGACCTGATGATGTGAATTCTAAATTGTGAACTTACTGTCTTTGGTCACAGGTCGCATTGAAAGTGATGAAGAGGATGAAGATCTGTCTGACTTCATTGATGATGGACCTGAAGAGGAGGAAGACTACTCAAAGCATATCAGAGAAATATTTGGTTATGATAAGAGGAGGTTAGTGTTTCTCACTTGTTTTTAAGCCTATTGCTATATTCTGCAGTCAAGCCAAAAAGTATAGGATGGTTATAAAGTGTATAGTTATTTAATTTTTTACTTATGATAGGCAACACAAAATGGCTATTCATTCATATGCATGTAAGGAAAGTTGTGGGGTTTCAACATTTATGCCATTAACAGTGATTAGGTGACATGTGCAGAATGTTAAGTGCATGGGATCTCAATGGAGATGGGCTTGCTAAGACAGGGAACACAAGCTGGATGTGTTCCAGTGGAAGTGGTTGGAAAGTGCACAGATTAGAAAAGGTAGCACCCAGTTATTAATTTAGGAGAAGGATATCCAATTGCTTGCTTCAAAAATAGAAAAAAATCGATTTATTGGATGACAGGGCAAATCACAAAACAGCCCCATGTCTGCCAGCTTTCATGAATGCATTGAGTCTTATTTAGACTTGGCACAAAGGTGCAGAGGGTGATGGGAGACATAACGTATGCTTTGTGCCCTTGTGCTTCCTTTTGCACCCAGTTGAAAGTTATTGACTTTCCCTTACGTCTATACTTTTCCTACAACTTAGCCATGCATTGTGCATATTTAAAATTGAGAGCCCCTCATCCAGAGGTTTCCCATTAATTTTCTGCTGGCATATGTTGCACAAATCCCCATTATTGCTAATGGGTTGGATATTGATTGCCACAAAATAATTCCATAGCCTTCCTTGTGCATACATGTTTACATTATTATCTTACAGTATCTGGTATCAGGACAGGAAAATAAAAAATTGTCTGGGTTTATGTATACTCAGATTTCACTCTGTGCTGAGGTACTGTAACAAATCTTTGGACAGGCCTCATTGTTGCCGTTATAAACTCATGTCATCTATAATACTGATATAGGAGGAAGTAAATAATTTCTGGGCTTCTTTGGTGATTCCAGATATACGAGTCGACGAGTGGAGGATTCAGATTCTGATGAGTGTATGGAATCAAACTTTCATGATGTGATGCGTGAAGAAATTCATTCAACCAAGATGGGAATTTTGGAAGACTTGGCTGACATCCGTAGGGAGAAGAAGCTCAAACAACTCAAGAAAAGTAAAAAATTGTGATGTGTACTATCATGTGCAATGTTACAAAGGGACAGACTGTAGGAGTGATATCTGATATAACTATCATTTTGTGTACTATTGTGCACAATGATACAAATGGAAAGACTGTAGGAGTAATATATGATATTCATATCATACTGCAGGTCAGGTCCATGTACATTAAAGATAATTCTATTTCATCTCAGTTCCTCTCATAACCCTTGGGTGTCCAAGGATTTTGGACCAGCTTTCTCAGGTGCTTCACTTTTCTTATGCAGTGACTTTCTCTATGTTGTTTGGAGGATGTGGATTCCTGCTAGCAACACAAATCCCCACCTTCTATGATACTCCAAGTGCAGACTGGGTAGAGTTATGACCATGAGAAGTAAGCCAAACAAATGTGATCCTGGCTTACAAGTATGTATAATCAAAGGAGAATGATTCCTTCCATTCTAATGTCTCCCATATACCCTCTCATGGCCCAGCCTCACCTTTTCTGTGAACCTTGTATAAATACCTGTTCTAAATGTATCTGAATGGGTAAAATTGAGCAGTTCTCTCTAAGCTTGTTCAACACCAAAAGTTAGAATGTTACCAGTACCATGTTGAGTCATTGCCATGGTTGCAAATCAGTACAACTTTGTGATCCCAGAGATAAATACAGAATTAACAGGGAGTGATACTCTTATTGTATGAAATATTCAAGTCTCTAATGAATTGGTTCAATAGGGAAATTTCTTAGTGAGTCTTCACAGCTAGGTGGGATGACTGTATACTGTATGTGAATGGCAATGGCAAACTCCTTGCACTTGTCAGATAGAGGTAATCTGCTTTGTCCTGTGAAAACATCCTTAGCAAAATCACCTCTTGAGTTATTGTGGAGGTCAAATGATTCCAAACTGGCCCAGTTTTGAGCATGTTCCTGTGAAGTTCTTGCTATTTGATGCAGAGAATAATGCTAAGAACTACTGTTTTTATTCTTCTTTTATTATTATTCTTTTCAAGAAGAGACGTCTTGGAATGACATGGAATGGATGGGTATAGAATTTAAGCTTATGTAATCTTCAGGCTCACATAGTACATGTACAAGATGTTTTGAAACTTTCTGATGCATATTGCAAATTCTAACTGACAGAATAGTAATAATACACCAGAAAGGAATTTACCATTAGATTATACATTCATCAAAATTTCTTCCTACCTATTTAATCTTTTTTCATTGATGCTGCTGTTCTACTTCACTTCAAATTGGAGGTCAGTTTTCTCAATGTATGTAATTTTATCACCAGACAGTTTCATTGAAATTTGTGCTTATGGTGGAAACATGAACTTCACTTTGGATACACTGCTCTAGTTCATCAAAATGTCAAATGAAGAAGTCCAATGGCTTCCAATCATAGAAGCAAGGTGTCCTTGTAATGAGACCCTTTTCACCAATCCAATAATTTGAACCTACATGTGTCTTCAACATAAAGTCTAACATCTGTTGCAAATTCAGGTGTGGTACTTTCTTGCGGGTGGATCGCATGATCAACAATATTGCATTCATGCAGTTTTACTTAGATCTGGAGAATTTTCAGGTAATCTTCATCTGTGACATTTGCTGTTGGCCCTGGCTAGTTTCTGAGGAAGAATTAACAAATGATTTTGAAGTATGACAAGATGCCTTTGAGATTCAGTTTTAGATGAACCTCTTTGATGTTTTCAAACTTCCAAGAATCATGCTGTGCACCTTATGCCCTGCAGCTTCCTGATAACACTTGTCCAGAAAGGTATAAAATTTCTCCATATGAGAATCAGATTTAGTCTAACAATGGATACCTTCACAGATTCTCCTTGATTGTCACTATTCTCAAGTAAAATTCTTAACAATAACTAGGTTATGTATGGTGTCAGCTTATGGTCTTTAAAGACTTTGGACACTTCAGAAGCTGAGTCTGAATCTGAAGTTGCTTGACAGCTAGACCCATTGTTTGTGTCCATATATAAAAAAATTGGATATCTGAATATGGGGCTGTCACTCACAGAACCAAGGTTTTCAAGAATTTAACTAGGTTTTCATGTATTGCCTGCTGATCCAGAGTTGTTGCATTATGACACAGAAAGAACCTATGAACTTTTTTCTGGGCAGCAATATGGTTGATTGGGCTCTTGCCTGGTCACAGCTTTGCATCTTTGGGAGCTGCATCAATTTGGCTGCCATTGATTCATTAGCAGAGAACTTGTTTGGTAATAAAAAAAAATAACCTGAAGCCCTCCTTACTTTGAGCAGTTTGTTGCATCATTCTCACTATGCATCTGTAGAATAAATAGAAAATGAAGTGTATCAGGAATTTATGAAACACCCTGTACCATCCAATAATGAGAAGTGAATGAACCTCAAGTAAAATACTGAATATTAGTTTTGTCAAATTCAGCTGAGAGTATACCTGAAGGATCCTCCAGACTATTCAGTAATATATAATATATTTTTGTTTTTGCAATTGAAGTTGTTTTGAAGGAATGCCAATAAACTTGAAATTTATACTTGCATGCCCATTGTGTACATTTGATTCCTTGATGGATGATTTGATTGAGAGCAGAGGACTCATTGCACCTCGGATTTCCATATCCAAACTTGCCACTGTTTTCATGCACTCTAAGCATTGTGCTCTGTGGAGATTTCTGTTCAATTTTCAGTGCTGTGTTAAAGATTGAATTTTGAGGATGCAAGGAAATCAGCTCAAGGTCCTTTAGAACCTTGTGTAATAAGTGTTTCATGTTTTGCCTTCAGAACCATCTTAGATGTAAGGTGTATGACCATTGGTTGTGACTTGAGTATTGAAAACTTTCCCAAGGAATAGCTGACTGAGATCACTTTTTTTTTCTTCAAACCTTTGAGGTTGATCAATGAAATACTGTCAAGAGAAACTGAAGAAGTATGGGAGAGAGGCAGTGCTTTTTGGCTGTACATACTGGGGCAGGAAACATTGGGAGTACAAGTGCACCACATTACATGCGAGTGTGCAAGCAAGCATGCCTGGCAACAATGGAACAATTGAGGCAGGGAATGAGTGCTGTGGATGCAGTTAGCCTTGCTGTATCCATTTTAGAAGACTGCCCTCATACAAATGCTGGGATTGGTTCTAATCTCACCCTAGATGGGAAAATTGAATGTGATGCAAGTCTGATGGAGAGCGAGCGAGGAGCTGTGGGAATTGTTGGCTCTGTATCACACATTAGGAATCCTATCAGCATACCCAGATTGATGGTTCAGGATCAGTTTGGGCCTCCATTGCCACTGAATCGATTGAAACCGCTTATCTTAGTTGGGAAGGAAGCAGAAAAGTGGGCTAAAAAGCGTGGGATTCCTCTTGTCTCCCAGGAATCAATGATCACAAAGAAGGCCCAGCATTTGTTTAATGTCTGTCACAAAAGCCTGTCCACAGTGCTTGAGAAGGATCACACAGTTCCATTTCCTGTAGAAGAAGTGCAAGATACAGTGGGTGCCATTGCATTTGATTCTTCTGGCACCATTGCATCAGGTGTTTCAAGTGGGGGTTTGGTATTGAAGCAACCAGGAAGAGTGGGACAAGCTGGATCATTTGGGTCTGGCTGTTGGGCTGAGAAATTTTCCAAAGAAAAAATCTGTGTAGGGACTAGCACCTCAGGCAGTGGAGAATATCTTCTCAAGACTCTCATTGCGCAGAAGGGGGCTGAGTGCATTGCCCAAACACCTCTAGCTATGGTTGGTCTCTCAAAAGCCCTCAACACACATTTCTTGCAATCCAAGTTCCTGCAACATGTCCCAGAGAAGGATCGACTTGGTGGAATGATGGCATTGAAAACTGATGAAGAGAATGCAAGCCTTGATGTTGTGTGGGGTCATACAACGCTAACTATGGGCATAGGATACATGTCCTCCAATGACAGAAAACCTAATGCTCGAATCTCAAAATTGCCTCATGGAATCATACAGGGTCATGCTGTCAATGTTGAGGGACAAACTTATAGGCTTTCTTGAATGTCTCCTTTTTCATTTTCTTCTTGAATCAGGTGTATTGTTTGGATATGGACACACACACTCCTCAAAAAAGAGAACGAAAGAAAACTCGAAGTTCATTGACTCCAAAGTCAGAGAAAAAGTGTCAGTTGATGCAATGTGTTTCATGCCATGTGATTCTCTTACCAATTGACAAACTCAAGCATTCCTGTAATAAAAGTGGAGTCTTTGAATATGGTTTTATCAAGGATTCCATCCAGTATGGGCCATCCAAAGAAATCACACTCCCTGGTGAGATTCAAGAATGGAAAGTCTTCATTTAACTGAGGTGAGACGATGTGACTGATATAATCTTCATTTTTTGGCCAGAATATTGGACAGGAGAGGGTAACATGGTGGTGTACTTGAACCCAGCCTCCATGCATGTCCTTGGCTGTGGTGTTGGTGATCTTGTTACAGTCAAGAATCTTTCAAATAGCCATGGTTTCACAGCAGTTGTCACAGTCCTTCCCAACAAAGAGATTCCTGTTCTTACTTTAGGTGCATCACATGAAGGTATTCATAATGTTTGATACAAGTAAGTTATGCTAGAAACAGCAAAGCATATGGTAATTCTGTTTTCATTCATTCTTAGCATCTCTGAGTTTGGAGATTGAGGGAGAGAGAGCCTGGGTTGCAGTGCAAAAATGCACATTTCCTGTGATACCAGCTGCAGTCTTGGAGTTAAAACTCTTAACATCTCCATGCCCCCCAGAAGTATCCCATTCTCAGCATCTTTCACCTTATGTGAAGCAGTTTTGTGAAGGCATGGTACTCTCCCATGGACGTATCATTCATGTGTCCTATTTTGGCTGGATGCTCAGCTTTCAAGTCATATCAGTAGAGCCTCTGAAATTTAACTCTGATGTGGATGACTTGGATTTCTCAAAGTTGAAGTTGAATGAAGATGTGCCAACAGTCCTAGAAGGAAGTGACAGTACTTATCCACTGTCTGATCCAAGTGATACATCCAGTGTCATGTTTCGTGTCATGCAGAAGACATTGTTTGTTATCAAGACTAAGAATGGAGATGAAGGACACGGAGGGCCCCTGTGGCCTCGACTATTTGACATTGGTGCTCTGGATTCTCAGATTCAAGACATACTCACTACTCTTTCATTCACTCTGGATGGCTCTTCTCTTCCAGGTTGAAGAAAGCCCTGCTTTGTCTGATGATGGTAATAATAGTCAAGGGAAAGTTCACTATCTTGGGTTTTCTCCAGGTACTCTTGGTTTGATGACAGGTATCCTCATCTATGGTCCTATGGGAACAGGAAAATCCATGGTAGGAAGAGCCTTGGAAAATGAAGGGAAATATCCTGTCATTTACATACTAGGTCCAGAGATATTTAGCAAGTTCTTTGGGGAAACAGAGGAGAACTTGAAGAAGAAATTTGCCCAGGCTGAAGCAAAGTGAGAAATCTTATGGCTCTGCATCTGACTGTTTTTATTTATTTCTTTAGAATCCTTCTGATTATATTTAGGGCTCCAAGCATTGTGTTCATTGATGAAGTAGAAGCCATGTGTCCCAAGCGTGAAGGGGGAAGTGGTAGTGATCAAGAAAGACGGGTCACAGCCATGTTACTTTCCATCTTGGATGGCTTGAGGGGGCAAAAGAGATGTGTTTTTGTCATTGGAACATCCAATAAACCTCAACTTATTGATCCTGCTCTGAGACGCCCTGGGCGACTGGAGAAAGAGATTGAATTTCCTATCCCTTCAGTCAAAGGCAGGCTTGAGATATTTGGAAAATCAGCAGCCAGACTTCATCTGCATTTGAGTGAGGACTTGTTGTTGACCGTGGCCAAGAACACTCATGGTTATGTTGGGGCTGATCTCATGGCACTGTGTAGCCAGGTTCATGCCCTCATGCAGAAATCTCCTGGTGTTGAGATCACATGGTGTCACTTCCAAGATCTCCTAAAGAAGCTGAAACCCAGTGCTATGAAAGAAATCTGTGTCGAAGTCCCAGAAGTAAGTGGGCAGAATTATCCTGCCTTCTTTTTATATTTTTAGGTCAACTTAGAAAAATGTAGACATAACAGATATATGGATCCCATGAAATGATAGGCCCTCTGTCATGGAAGTAACTGAAATGGATGTAAAAAAAAATGCAGTGGCAGGACTGAATGGTTCACTTCATTTTGCATTATGTCATATATTCCATTTTAGGAAACTGTGCCATTGGGATTCTGAACAGCAGTGAATCTGTCAGGGTATGATCTCAAGAGGGAGCAAAAGATTGAAAACTATACCAACACCTTGTACTGCTCAGAAAATCCCCACACAAATGTGATCAACTGTTACCTCTTTTTAGTCAATGACAGGTGAACCGCTCATCACAAATACCTTACAGATGAAGAGACATCCCAATATTAAAACCCTGTAATTTAATTGACTTCAGAATACCATGTACTTCACTGTAGAAGGGGGGCTATCATTTTGTGGTGCCCCATGCTTGTCATCTTTCTCTGATATTATTGTAATAAATCCTGTTCTGCAGCAATAATGCAACAGCAACTTCTTAGCTCTGCTCTTCAAGTGTTCAAAGGAGAACATCATAACAGTGCACTGTTTTCAGGTCCATTGGTCAGATATAGGAGGGATGAAGGACCTGAAACTGAAGCTGGAGCAGAGTGTGAGCTGGCCATTACTTCACCCAGAAGCCTTCACACGTCTAGGGATCACCCCACCTAAAGGAATCCTCATGTATGGTCCCCCAGGCTGTTCCAAAACCCTCATTGCCAAAGCTCTTGCTACTGAAACTCATCTCAATTTCATTGCTGTTCGAGTGAGCCTTTTCTCCAACTTAAAATGTTTACTTATTAATTGAATTCAGTGCACATTTTGCATGTATCATTGGATTGCAGGGACCAGAGTTGTTTAGCAAATGGGTAGGAGAATCAGAGCAGGCAGTGAGAGAGGTGTTTCGAAAGGCACGCCAAGCATCTCCTTCAATCATCTTCTTTGATGAAATTGATGCCTTAGCTGCCCCAAGAGGGAACTCAAGCGGGGCATCAAATGTCCATGAAAGAGTCCTTGCTCAACTCCTCACTGAGATGGATGGCATTGAGGTGTTAAAAGATGTCTTTGTCCTTGCGGCCACCAACCGACCTGACCTGGTTGACCAGGTGCATCTCTTGCATTTCTTATTTCCTTTTATCTCTTTTGTCTTAGGGTAAGTGCACACTGATCCTTGCCTAGCTCTTGCAAATGTTGCTTCTTTCTGTTTTACCCAACATGTGAAATGCATTCATAGCTTTTTGAATTTTTTTCTCAGGGCATAATTTCTCCAATAAACCCATTTAAGAAGCGAGAAGAAATTGTTGCTGCATTTCTCAAAGAGCAGGATTAGGTCTTAGGATCCTGTGCTTGGTTGATGGAATGCACTTAACATAAGGGGAGTACATGCAGCACAATCAGACATGGTCTTGTCCAACTGGTGTCTGACTATATCTAATGACATGAAACATGTCAAGCTGGTGCTTGAAGTCCAGAGCTGCAGATTAGATCTGAATTTGCAAGGTTGTGTCTAGCTGAGCTGGAATCAGTTTGCGCTTAGCCCTAGATGCCTCTTTCCCTTACATTGTTCTGCGTATGGGAACATGACAAATCTCCCCTCCTATGTCTTTCAAAAGGCTTTACTCCGCCCAGGACGTCTTGATCGGATCGTGTATGTTCCACTTCCTGATGCCAACACCAGACATGAGATCTTTGCCATCCACCTGCGAAACACACCAACTGCACAAGATGTCAACATCAATGAACTTGTGGCACTCACAGAGGGATACTCTGGAGCTGAGGTGATGTATTCACATCTACAAAATTTCTCAAACATCACTTGCTGGTTCGTTTTTATGTATATCATTTGGCATCCTATCCAGGTGGCAGCAACGTGTCATGAGGCAGCCTTACAGGCCTTGGAGGAATCAATTGATAGCCAAGAGGTGTCATGGTCTCACTTCAAAAGGGCTCTGAGCATTGTCAAGTGTCAAATCAGGGCAGATTATCTGAAGATATATGAGGAGTATCAAAAGAAGCACAAGGACTTGATGTGATGCCTGTTTATTTTTATTTTGTTAATTGCACAGAGGACAATGAAGTGCAGTTCAAGGATGCATCATTGTTTGAATTTGATAGTTTTCAAGGTATTTCTTGAAACTCAATGCCTCTTTAAAAACTATCAAAAGACTGAACATTATTTAGGATATCGGTATATTATGATAGATCAGTCAAGAAATTGCTCCTTTCTGGCTTCCAGACCTGATTCTCTTGTCCTTGTGTCTTTAAGCTATGGTTTTCATAGGGGATTTTCTCAGAAATTTCAAACAAGAAGGGAAAATCCAGCTTAACAGAGGAGCTAGCTCTGTTTGGCAAGTGTTGTACCATGCAGCGTTTCCAATTTTCTGACGCCAAACGTTTGCTCAAATGTAATGACAATTTTCGAATTTGAACCTGTGAGTGTGTATTAACGTGACATTGCAAAGCTATGAGAATACTTCTCTGACAACTGCTGAAAATTCATGAAAGTCTGTCCACATGTGTGGACACAGCCTCAAAGGATTAAGGGTATTTCTAGAACAGCTTGATACTTGAAACCCTCTTGTACTGGGTGATGACATGTACAAACATGCCAGTAACTTGTAATTCATCGACTTGATCGCCCCCCTTCTGGTATGCACTGAATAAAACAGCCTGTGATCAAGTCATGGATGATGCTGTCGCGCGAGATTGATGTGAAAGAAATGGCATTGAACAGAAACTGACATGGCAACAAGGCAGGAGATGAATCAAATTGCTGCTTGGGACGAGGAAGTATAACTCGTAGTTGTTGGTTCCTTCAAAGCCACTATCTGGTGAAAAATTTCGGAAGGTGTCTCTTGGACTGTTCGCATCAGTATGGCAATCTACTTGGTAACAAAATGAAGGGATCGAGAGTTCCTTCTAAAACGTTGCAATTTGTACAATTATGGATCTACGTGTACGTCGGGGGATTCCAACTCCCATCAGCTTTTCCATGAGAAAGATAAATATCTCTCTCAAATTCACGATGAAAATCGGCAATCTTATCCCTGTTGGATTACTTTTTCAGCTCCAAATGACTCTTCTAGGGGGGACGAGTGCCACTGAACGTTGAAGATTACTCTTCGAAAGCTGGAGTCCATTTCCAACATGAAAAAGATCTGATGCGAATTGCTCGTAGGATTGGAAGGCACCGACAAGTCGGATTGGCTAGCTTCGGGTTAGAAGAGTGGATATCTATCTATACTCTTCTAGCCTGGGGTTAGCCTCTTCACCGGGCACAACGACGGTGACATGATGGATAGCGTTATCACCATCACCTTCACGGTCCTGGCAACCATGGGCACAACCAGGCCCGCCCAGAGGTTTCCAGAGGCCCGGAGCAAAACTAAATCGGAGACCCTCTTGCAGCCCGAGGCAGATTTCCCCATGCGCCCCCCCCCCCCCTCCCCTCCCTCTGGGCAGCCTGGCGCAATCGATTCAAATCCTAGCAGGAAGTATCCTCGTTCCATCGTAGACCGTTTATGGGTGCTCGTGTGCACAAACGATCTGCAGTAAAGATTAGTGGATCTGCACGATAGGATGCGATGCCGCTTCGCCGAAAGCAAATGGAATCTACTGCATGATTGCCATTACGCCTGGCGTCGATCGGCAGCCCCTCTTTCGCGATATTCACGTATCATGACCACTCGATGGAAGCAACCGTTCCCGTTGGGAAAGCGGAAGTTCAGAAAATATTGGCAGGGAAATGAATGTTTCGTGGGATCCGGTGAAGACTACCCTTGGGATTCTCGGGCACCATGCTCTTTAGGTTTCGTTCTCCTCCCGTCCAAGGAAGGAGCTCCGAGTGAAGCCAGGCCATATGAATATGAAAGTCAGATTAATTTGGAACGGTTTCTGATTCTTTTCAGATTAGATTAAGAAAGACAATGGCTGGCACTCATGACAGTGAGAAGAGAAGCTATTGATCAAATGAGATGTGTGGCGTTTCGTGTGATTCGAGATCCTGGTACCGGATTTATCACAAAAGCTGGATTGCTCTCGGGAGATCTGAGAGGTCGATCCGCGAAACATGGAAGAGGAGGAAAACAGGAAATGTTGAACTGGGTGGGCGAAGGCCAACCACTGAAGAAGCTGCAGAAGGGAAGAAAAAGGTCCTTTCCCACCCCCGTCCTGACTTTTCCTCAACAGGAAGGAGAAATTGTCAGGAAAAACGAGGAGGCCACAGCACCACCTCCGCAACACTCGAAGCAGGGGCATGCCCACTTCCCCGGGCTCTTCAGGATAAAGAGCTAAACGCCTCCATCGATACTGTGACCGCTTTCCCCGTCGCACCTATAGACAAGGCACATGGACGAGTTGGAGACACGTGGCTTCAGAAAGAGCTGGGAAAAATCCAACGACGACTCGTCATGTCGCTCACAGCCTCATATTTGGAACCGAGACAAACGACCGTGTTACATGGACATTCTGGGCTACATGAACCGTCGGAACGACATCAAACATCACGTAATTGGCTCACCCTCCAGGATCGCGCATGTTATGGTTGCGGGGCTCATGACCACCAAGTGACATTCTGCCTGTATCCACTACGGCCGAGGTGCTCCTACTGCGGCAAAAGTGGCCACCAGCAAAGAGATTGCTGGGCACGCTCGCGTGCGCCATCATTCCCTCGTTGTTATTCACCGCCAAGATCCTACTCACCTCAACGATTCACCTCTATGCCGGGAAGAAGGCCCCAATCACCAGGGAGAAGATTCCAATCGAGTCCGATAATTTCGGCGAGGCGGATCACCTCATCCTCCACGTCGAAGGGACGATCGCGGTGGATATCGATACACTCTTTTCTAAAGAAAACGGAGAGCTAGCTTCCCGTCGGTAGGGAGGGGGAGCGCATACTGGGTATCGTATGTAGTGTTTCCCATTGACTTTCGTACCTGCCGCATAATGTTGCGCACGAGCGGCATATTGCTTCGTACCCCTATCAAAATTATCCGCACGCGTTGCACAATGTTTTGTACTCCCCCCCCCCCCCCCCCCCCCCCCCCCCCCCCCCCCCCCCCCCTGGTGTACAATGTTTTTTTCCCCCCCCCCCCCCCCCCCTACGCCCAGCGAGCAAGTGCCACTCCGAATGACGCATCCATCTGGCAACCCTTGGAGAGAGGAATGCATGGTTAATGGATAGTCTTTAGAATGTATGGATATCGAACGCCTAGATTAGCGGAATACTCTGAAGTACTCCATGGAATGATCTGTAAGTATATGGAAAAGGAGTTCCATGCTTAGAAATTCTTATTGATGAAACACCAAATAATGATCTGATTTGCGTCAGAAGTGGTCCTCTTTCGCCTGGGTGCCATAACGACGAAGCCTGAAACTGACGAATACCATCCACGGGAGACTCTGTCATGCAGTTGTTGCTTCAAGAGTCCCGGACATGGTTTCCATAATCAGACAACCAGGTTGTCTTGCCATTCTGAGCAGCACTAGAGGAGTGGAGGAGAGCAGGTGGTACGAAACATTATGCAACGCGTGCGATCCATTTTGAGGGAGGTGCGGAGTATTTTGCCGCTAGTGCCTAGCATTCTGTAAGACGTGCGAAACTCACTGAGAAACACTGTAGCATATGTAAATAAGTTCATGCATGCGAAAGTCGCGAAAGACGATTTCCAAGATGATCATGGGGATCTAGTGTTACACATCGCTACTAATAACCGCAATCCCATCGTTGAGATGGAATTCCATAACTTTTCTCTGCGGTTCTTGATTGATACCAGTTCTCAGGTGTCCCTCCTGAACACAACTTGGTTAGAGATGTCACGGCGTTTCCCTTCAGCTTTTCAGAAGCTACAACCCTGCCCCGATACTCTCCGATCGGCATCGGGACACTCCATTCCCGTGAATGGAACCCTTGATCTGTGCCTGTGTTAGCCCAAAGAGAAGAAAAGGATTCAAAACTTCATTGTATGCCGAACTCTCCCGAACTCTCTTGCTGACAGCATTCTCGGCATGAATTTTCTCCGCGAGTTCAGGGCCACTTTGGATTTAGGGAAACAGGCCATGAGGATCGGCTCGACGGTGATCCCATTCCGAGAGAGCAAAAAGTCATATGCAGAAGCCGTGAAGGACGATAAGGCACCTTCGTCTCCTGTTCGAGGAAAGAAAAGAGTCCACTTCGCTGACAAACCGGAAGTTTTCTTTATCCCGCCCAGAAACCGTCTCTCAAGACGAGGATCTACCTATGTCCATTGTCTGATAGGAACTCCTCAGATTAAAGAGAAGATGGCCCCAGTTTCTAACCGGGCCCAGATCATTCCTGCGGGCTTCCGTTTTTTTACCGGAACGAAAAAAATAAAATAAAATTCCTATTCCTTCTTCCACCCTCCCGGGAATTCTCCTGCATAATTGCTTTGAGGTCTTCGTTACAGTTTTTCCCAACTGCTAACGTTCGTTTCTCGAAACTATACTTGGTTTTAAAATTATTTGAACAAATCCCAAAACTCTACGCTCTTTTCTCACATCTATGCGTCCAACAGTCACGCGGATAAGTTAAATCTCAGCCCCAATGACGTGCTACTGAAGGAAGTACGAGTACCTGAAGCTCCTTCAATCAGAAACTGCTGTGCCGTCGTGCTCCCGGATCGAATACGAAAAAATATCATGATATCATATCACCATACTCCATGGAGTGGTCATCAAGGAACCGAGAAGACCTTTTGGAAAATAGTTCCTCGAGTATACTGACCAGGAATGCAACGTGATATAAAATCTTTTTGCCAGTCTTGTCCTTCTTGTCTGAAGATAAACATTAATAGTTCGAAGCGACCGAATCCCATGACCATCCCTCACTTGCCGTCTCAACCTTTTGAGATTGTTGCCAACGATATTGTAGGACCACTTTTCCCATCGGGAGAGACACCGAAATTGGGATTCCGTTTTCTTGGTCCGTTCTGGGAGAGAAAGATTTATAGGTCTACCTTGAAGGTCGAAGATCCCCAACGACCTGAGACAAAACGGACCGTTCATGCGACAAAGCTCTCCTTTTCAAGACGCCTCCTACTTTCCAAATCTCCTTTCCGAGGATACGAATATCGGGAAACCCGAGATTCAAGAGGAAATTCCTGGAAAGAAGCTCTATGAGTCGACTGGCGTCATGAACCTTTCACAATATTCCCCCACTGCCTTCCCAGACAAGCTTCCTGATATGCCCCTCGACCCGCAACCCCTTCTGTTCGAGTGGCCAAACCCTTCACTAGGAGAATCCTTTCTCTCACCATTACTTCCCACTACGTCGGCCCCGATACGAGGAAGGGTGGATTCTTCATCCAGTCCGCCATCTTCGTCCTCAAGGCAGACTACTTCACCTCCACCATCCTACATCCCACGTCCTACACGATGGAAAAAAGCACTTTATCCTCCTACTTTCCGACAGTGGAGAAAGCAACTGTTCACCGACTCCACTCCAAGAGTCGCGCACCTCAACCCCAATTACTTCGCCGGCAGTTCCTGTTCTGGCTGACCTGTGTCACGGCCACGCCACCAGAGCAAGAGGGCCAGTGCCTGATTATCCCCCACCCCCTCCCCGGAACGATGGAGGCAGTCGAAGCGAAAGCAGCCCCCGTCCGCCGCTCCTGGAGCTACAGCAGGACAACCATCTGTAAGTATTCCTCCTACTGAAGAATCTAGGAGAGATCAAGCTGTAGAACCACGATTTTCTACTTCCTACCACGAAAATCTTTTGAAAGGAGATAGAACCAATGACAACTTAGATTTTGACTACTGGTGGGGTGAAAGCCAATACATTTGTCAATGGTAAACTTGTCTCGCATTGGGACGAACTCAAGCCTGTGAGGTTAAGTATTATGAGGCATTCCAGGTGTTGGATTCCACTACATAATGTATAGTGCCAAGGCTCTGTGCACGCAGTGAATTTTAGATCGAGTCCCCTCGATCATGTTTTCCCCCATGTTTTCCCTCGAGTGGAACGGGATTTTTACATTTTCACAGGTCATGGCCCCTCTGTGGCCATTCTACCAGGTCGCAGCCTCGTCGTGATCGATAAGTTTGTTCGCAGTCGCATCCGTTCCTTCAAAATCGTCTCCGAAAGAAGTGTCTTTCAAGTCGATGACAAACTGATCGGTGCAAGATTTTCCTGCATTTTATTCAGGCAGGATCGTGTATAAAGGACTCAACACGATGAAAGTCAGAATTTCTTTCTTCATCATATTCCAAAAAAGAAACCAGTGAACACGAGATAGCAAACCAGTATGTCAATCAACGCCCGGTGGGGAACTGAAAGCAGTGATATGTCTATCCTATATCCGGAGTATGCTTGCCCTGGAAAAGCTGTTCCCTCATCAATACCGCTGCTTACTCCATATGTAACAAGTCTCTCTATATTGGTACACCTTAATAAAGCATCCGTATTCATCGGTTCAATAACGTCACTACGCTCATAAAAATGTTTCTCTCCTTGCAGCAAACTACTCTAGGAGCTCCGAGCTCGGAGTAAGATCAGCAGCAAGGACCAGGAAGAGCTCCTTCCGTGACATCTACATTCGAAAAGGAAGGAGACAAAATAATGAGTAATATCAAAGCATAAGCATCATCAGATAGCGTGCTAGAAGATAAATGCACCGGCTCCACACCAGTCACTATGTTGTTCTATGCACTTGCAGTATCGGTACGTGGAATCCTAACAAGCTCTTTTCTCTCTCGGATGAAAAAAAGGAGATTCATAACAACGTTGCGGATCATGCCGTTTCACTCATGCACGCTTTCCAAAATATAATTAATAAGACTTTGATAGCAACTATCTAAACTTCGTAAGATTTCTGAATCTGATTACTTTAAACTCTCGCGTTTCACATGCGCACGCATTCGTGCATATGATCGTGAATTCGAGGGAGTTGGAATAACAGAAGATGGGAACATGGAAGAAAGGAATGGGAATTGTCTTTTGAGCGAGAACGAAAATTTTGACCCAAGTACGACATGTTTCAAGTAAACAAGAGGGAAGAAAACAATGTTGATGGAAGAAACCTGAACGTCCTGGTTGTCCTCTGAATACAGGAAGTGGAAATGAGAGGAGGTGGATGTTGGAGGATCCTGCGTTCACTCCACGAGGACGAAGACATGGGAAAGGAAGATATTGAGCAAATCACATTGGAGCTTGAAGACCATTTTCATTGAAGCCCTATAGTTTTCTTCCGATCACTTTGTTTATGTCAGCAGTTGGGGGTTCTCATCTAGAAGGGAATGGTCGTTGAGCGAGGTGCACATTCATCTCGAAAGTAGCATCGTCTTTAGTTGACACTTGAAAGAGAGGAGCAAGGAGTCTACTCTCGGTTCTCAGTCGTGTTAGATGAGGATCAAATCATCGGCGATCTCGTCACTGATGTGCAAGTAAATGATCCAGTACATGAAATTGAAGCAGATGAAGCAGACCGGGAAAGCGATCCTGGAATATTTGTCGATGTTACTCGGGTTGAGAATGCACAATTGGTTGAGGGTAGAGGTTAAACCGTGATGAGCCGTTCCTAGGATAGAATGAGTATTGCAGGCCTCCAGGTCCCCTTCCACGGTCTCCCCGATCCCTTCGGTCTCCCCGATTCCTTCGGTCTCCCCGATTCCTTCGGTCTCCCCGATCCCTTCGGGGAGCTGGCTTCCATCCCCAAGTCCGGAACTGGGGGTTCCTTGCCTCATGGTCTCTAGTGGTGTTCCCATAACCACCCCGGGGTGCCCGGGGGGTCCTCCCATCATCATTTCCTTCGTCCGACCTTCGTTCACGGTGTTCTCCGGTGTCCCGCCCTTCGTGTGCATCTTCGGGTCTTTGATCTCATATCTCGCTTCCTGCAAGAGCATTTCACCATACGAATGAGTTCTGTCTCTCAGGCTGACTCCAGTTCTCAACGGCACTATTTACGTCGCCGGGGTTGGGTATTCGCGACTGTGCCGTCGAACTGTGCTTAAACTACAGGATACTTGAAACTAATCATCAAAGCTGTGTTGATACTTTAACTTCAAGTCCAAGTGATCCAGAGTAGTCCAAAAGGACACAATGTCGCGAGACACCCAGATTGACTCAACTTCAGTCGAATAGTCTTGGAGTGCTCCAAATTGACCCAGATTGGCCCAAAAAGATTCAAATTGAGTCTGTTCTGGAGTTACTCAAGTTGATCCAAATCGACTCAGAGTGGCTCAATTTTACCCACTTATTCGCTGCAGGTTTCATAACGTGTCTAAAACTCATTAAGCACCGACGACATGGGAAAAACCGACGGAGATGAGTCCTCTCTGTTTCCCATGGGATTAACAGGCTACAATAAGCAATTCTATTTCCCCCGACCGAACCCACGAATAATAATGAACTGTCTCCTCCCGACACTAGAGGAAAGAAAAATAAAATTCCCGAGCCTGGCTTCAGTCACTGATGCGTGAACGCAAGTCTTCCCTGAGAATGGGCATGGAATGGGGTTTTCTTTGCTCCAGCCATGAAATCCAGCGTAGCTGACGTAGGAAATTCGAAACTCCTTCTTTCGCTCAACCAGCTGAATGACCAGTATTGATTCTAGGTCCTCTATAGCCTACTGTAATAAATGTCCGCAACTCTTGGGTACAGAACAGATTAAGAATCGTCTTAATCTGTTCTCATTCTCAAAAGTGGCAGGAAGTTGGATGTCGAGGCTTAACTCTTAAACAGTGGGGGGATGGGGGGATGAAGTATTGGACACTTTTTCTAACTCCATTCTGCATCTACTAAGCTTCTTTATCAATAGGAAAATAATACTTCCGTCACAAATTCCAATCTATTGGACTGAGCACTAATTGAGCATTGAGTGAGCATTAAGTACTCAATGATCGACTAGGGAAAATGGAATATGGTCACCTGGAAGTTAATTGAAAGTGTGCTTAGTTTTATATTGTTTCTCGGAAAAAGGTAATTTGGCGCAAGAGGTTAAGAATCACCTGCTGATAGATTCCCTCCGCATGTTAATAAAATTGTGGAAAAGATTCCGTTGAACGAACAGACTGTGCCATTCCTTCGAGACTTACTCGGACTTCATTTTTCCTCATCTGACGATGATACGAGTTTGCTATTACGCTAGATCACTAGTTTGAGGATGAAGTGATCAGGTATCGGTAGGTAAAAAGAAATTGCTGTCTCATCTTATACTCGGACTTGTCAATGTTTCAAAGTTTTCTACTCTCTAGAAATCAGGATAACTGTGATGGATAACTGTGATGTACCTGCCTACTGTTTGGGATTTAAAAAGCATTATTGAAACAGCATAACAATTCCAAGGAATTGTTGTCACTTATTCTAAGAACCTCATCCTAAACATGACTTGGCTTCAGCACAGTCAACTGCGTGCTAAATTCAGAAACTGCCTGCCTCAGGGAAGCCAGTGGCGTAGCTACCGAATGTGCAGGCGATGCGACTGCACCGGGGCCCACGGACCAGAGGGGCCCAGACCGTCGAACTACGAAGAGGAGGGGGCGTTAGTTGGGAGCCCCTTGGCATCGGGACGAGGGGAGAGCCAGCAGCCGAAAAGGAAGGTCGAAAGGAATCAAAGGAATTGAACGCGACACTGCACAAAGACATCTCGCAACTGCGACGCCGCTTCGTGTGGTTAAATGAAGTGGTGGCCACTTCCAATAAAATTCACCCTGGGCCGGATTAAGGGGGGAGGGGCCAAAGGGGGCTGTTGCCCCGGACCCCACTTTTCCAGGGGGCCCTCGAAGGAAATTAAACACGTTAAGTATTTGCGTAAAGTAGCAGAAGGGGGGGGGGGGGGGGGGGGAAAGACCAAGAATCCACTTGCATCACAACTTCTTGATCCGGCCCAGCGTTCACCCTTTCACTGGTGGCGGATCCAGGAGAGAAGGGGGGGGGGGGGGGCTGGGACTGCCCCCTCCTCTGGCCAAGTTCACAGTCTATTTTTTATTATTTAGAAATGACATAAATTAATGTTTATTAGCTCCTGTGAAATAGATATTCAGGGTTTTTACCCCAGACAAAAAAATGAAAAAGGCGATAGGGCGGAGGGTGGTGGTAGATGAGGCGGGGCGGGGGGAAGGCTGGGAACTAGGAAATAGGTCCTGTTTCCATATGAAACATTTTTGTATCCGCCACTGCCTTCCACACAGACTTCAGCTATCGACGACGATTTATATGCTGCCAGAGAAAATCTAGCAAAAATATATGACTCCCTCGTAATTCAATAGTAAGAAATTGGAGTGGGCCCCGTTTAATTCCTTGCACCAGGGCCCACGCCAACCACGCTACGCCACTAAGGGAAACATAAGCTCTGAAGTTTTATAAGTAAAAATGAAGGAAACATGATCACCAAACTAATCTTAGGGTCAAACTAACGAAAGTATTCACGTTTTACAAAAATACTCGCGTCAATGACTCTGTTCTATCATAATATGAACTTCTTGTGATGATAGCGTCAAGATGGATCTAAATGTCAATGGAATGGATGTAGCTTCCACTTCTTTCTCGTGATTGCATACGTATATGTAGTGTATGTGACAGAGTGAATAGTATGGCGGTCAGTGGTTGTTGAAGAGTGAAGTTCGTGGAGTCGCCTCTAGGGAGTGGTAATACCTGCTTTTGAATATTTTGTTTCAATGCTCCTTATTTTATGGCTGAGAGAACTTACCCCTTATGTTTGATGTCTTTATTGATCAGACTCTAATTCCAATGGGAAATTTGTTTTCATTGCATACGTTTTGAAGCATTATATTTCAATGGGCCCATCATGAAGGGTGAATTCGGTCAAAGGAACATTTGTCCAGATTAATTAATTACAGCGGCAGAGAAAAGCATATTTGTTATATACCTATTATGAGACTTAGAGAAGTCTGCAGACTCTCCATCTGTCAAACTTACTTTCGGTGGTTATTTTGGAGCACGTTCTAGTTATGGGGAAAATCAATGGAAACAAGGCCACTCCTAAGTATTATGAGCTCACTGGCCACGTATAACTTTGAAAGAAGGGGATGCAACCTTACGAAATGACCTAAGGATAGTGCTGAGGGTGTAAATGAAAGCAGGCTTCAATGTTACTCTTCATTCTTAAACACTGTACGACACTTCTCTGTTGAATGGAGGAGCATACACATCGACGATCGCACTGGAGCAAATAATTCGATGTTTCAAAGCGTTAGAAAGCAATCGTTATTTTCCATCTTACAGTCCTTCAATTGCTACTTTTGTGGGCAAGTGCCGATTTTGCACATTTTTTTTACCACTCATTGGCTGTCAAATCCTTTCCATATTTTCGGTCCTGTTCCGGAAACGTGTATTTTTTAATTGATATTTCATAATAATATGCAAGACATACTAAAAAAAAACCTATTTTACCTGTTACTTTCCCGGTACAAGAGGAGTCCTTCAGTACTTGCTAATATATTAAGCTTGGTTTGATACCTCTTTTGTAGGGTGAACTATTAATAGACCCCGAATGTGACTGTTAAGTTACTGCGCAGATGATATCCCTTTCCATACTCCCATCGCTTATCATCTAGAATGCGAAAAATCAATTTGACTCATTGCCTGCATGCGTTGAGTGGTGCCACTGGCTTGTTTGGGGGTCCATTCGGGGGCCATGACAGGGTGCCCATGGGTGGCCTCAGGTGGAGCATGGCTCGGTGCACCTTCGCTCCACTGTGCCATGCTCGCCTTTTTTTGCTCCGCCAACTTCTGCATGGCCAGCATCCGAGTCTTCCTCATCTGGATCTTCTTCCCCATGTACCCCACCGTCGCGTATTCTATATAAGGTTACACCCATGCCATCCACTCACGTATGCTGTGTCGTAAATACACTGACAAGTGCGATCCAAGACGCAATGAACCAGAAATACTCAAGAAATTCCGTCTCTCGGAATCCTTGAAGCATGTCTCGATGAATATTTATGATGAAACTAGAAGAAAAAAGTCAAAGAGAGGATAATAAAAAGATGGAATGGATAAGTTGAGAAGTTTCTCCTGCCCCATGTGGAGGCGAAAGAAAGAAGAAAGAGATGGAAGGAGTGGAGGGGAAAAGGGAGAGATGGATCTTCTCCAATATGTTATTGTTCGTTTTTCACTTGACCGAACCCTGGAAAAATCTACAGCATCTGCAGCCTCGAGACATGCTCGTGTTTATACGGGGCTTTTAGAAAGTCATACACGGACCCTTCTGTACCCTCATTACTCCATATACAACCTTACTCGGTACGCGCTAATCAATACTTTCAACCCCTTCAGAAAGACTCAAGGCTAGACCTGGCCTCTCCCATTATCACGTGCGACTTTCTGGAAGCCCCATACGGTACTCAGGTTATAAGTGAGCAAGGAGCGAGCAACCGGGTGCCTCTTACCAAGGAGAGCGGCAAAGACCATAATGAAGCAAGCACCGAGGTACACGTCAATGCATTTGGTATAGGATACTTTTGGAAGCGTAGCATTGGTGAATGACATCAGTGTGGTCATTGTGAGCACCGTGGTAATGCCCAAGACCACTCTTGCTGCCGAAGCTTTACGGTTGAGCCAGAAGGAGACCCAGGAAATGACCACGAGGAGACCGCTTGGGATGTAGATCTGGATCAAATAGTAGCCCATGCTTCGTACGAATTGGATCTCGCAAGCCAGCCGCGAGTAGTTCCCTGTCGGTCCAAGAATAATATATTCCCATGCATCATCCTACTGCCGAACTCCCTTTTAAACACCTTCCGGTGCAAGTAATCATGTAGCATTCTCCAATTTTCTGTACAAAGTATCTCGTTTTTGAGTTCCTTGCATCTTCACTGACACGGTCGGCAGATACACCATCTGACAAATAACAAAGCCCAACGATTTACTTTGTCTAATGAATTTCAAGTGATGATAGCTTGTGCCGGACGTGATGAACGGTTCGAAGCGTGGCACTGTGTGAGTTCACCAATCAATTGGATTCATCAATCTATTCAGTGAATAGATTGATTAATGTGAAACCCTGAAAATTCATGCAGGTTGTCCATGTGAGGATGAAGAGCAGAGAACCCGAACGAGAACAACAAAATCTACTCAACAAAATATGGAAGAGATTCGGAAAATTGTGAATTTCATGCGCTAGCTTTCTCTCAAACTACACACAGTCACGCTGATTAAATTGTCTAAAATTATATATGCATGCATGTATACATAGTATATAGGGAACAAGTGTGGAATGGCATGCAGAGCGAGAGGATGACGAGAGTATGTGGATATGAATTGGGCGTGGATTTCGACCTGTTTTTCGACCAAGGTGTGCATATGTTCCTATGATACTTTTGATTTCTATCTACTTTGAAGACCCCTACATGGGTATTTCTCGTAACTGGCATGCGTATAGTGGGTAACTTTCACTACGGTACGTACTTTGTTATCCGTCTTGCTCACTCACCTCCTTGGCGAGAGACAGAAGTGAAACGAAGAGGAAAGAGGGAGGCAGGAGAGAGAGAGAGCGAGAGAAAAAAAAGGAAGAAATTCTTGATAGTTTTTGTTGTTGTTGTAACATGGCCCTTACCCAGGAGCGCAGCGAAGACCATGACAAAGCACGTGCCCAAATAAACATCGATGGACTTGACATAAGAGATTTTGGGGAGAGCAGCATTGGTCGAAGACATGAGGGTAGTCATGATGAGGATGGTAGTAACGCCGAGGGCCACCCGCGCAGGTGAGGCACTGCGATGCAGCCAGAACGACACCCAAGATATCACGTCTATCAAACTGGATGGTGTGTAATCTAGATGAGGTAGAAACCCAGCAAGCGAACGAACTGGATCTCGCACACCAGCCTGGCATATGCTCCTTGCACTCACGCATACAACCAGCCCACAGGCACGAATTAATATCGGCACGGCAATTTTTTTTTTTTCATATTCACCACAACGCCCATCGTTACCCTATCTTCACTGAAAAAAGGAGGATCGACTCTAAAAGTTAGATCTGATTGAATGCATTTCACTGCATCGCTTTCCGTCACCAAGAATGTGGTGGGGACTGAGAAAAGGAGTGAAGAGACAGGAGACGCTTATTATGCAAGGACACGGCATCCTTGGAAGATCCTCAGATATCCACGCCCAAGGCATAGATGCTGATGAGAACGAAAAGCATGAAAATGACGATGAGGAAAAAAATGGGGACGGGGACTTTCTTTAGTCAGGCAGGAAATTCGACCGCGCAAGACATGCAACCATACAACGAAATATTCATGCGGAAATATCCGAGCAGATTGGGAAGGAGTAAGGGAGAAATAGGAAAACTGAAGGAAAGATCGAAAGGAAGGCCGGAAAAGGGAAAAAGACAGAGAAAGACAAGACATGCATCCCTTGCCCGTTATGATCTGGACCGAGAGAGAGTGGGAGGAAGCGCTCATCTCATATCCTTCTTTCCTCGTTAGAGGTTTTTCTTCTACTTCCATTTCTTTATTTATGAGCTAGATAGTTCTCCCAACGTGGATTTCCTTGAAGAGGAAGAGGGGGACACTCACACGAAAGAAGGGTGAAGAGATAAGAGAGGGGAAAGATCATGCATCCATAATGCATTTCACCTGAAGACAGACGGGCGAGTTTTTTCCCCATGCCTTCATTTTTAATACATAGTATACCTGAAGAGAGGGAGACTTCCTTGGATTTTGGACCTTGGCCTATACCCAAGGACTTTGAACTGGGGTAGGGAGACATCATTGGACGCTACGACGGATTTCAAGCTTGACATCCACCTGTACCTGATTTCTTTCGTCGTGTAACCGACTATAAAGACACAAGACAGAGAGACCCCCGCAACAGTGGGTGAAAGAGAAAGTCGTAGGAGAGATGGACAGGTATGTTAATAGATAGATAGATGTTGGGAGATGAAATGGTCAAGCCAAGATCAAAAGGTTCCTTCCGGCATCCCAGAGGGTGCATTTGCGTGCTGACCTCACAAGACGAGAGACTTTCAGTCAATCGATGGAATTGATTGAGAATCTCTATCATGTGGGCCACTGAGACAAGCTAGAGAGTGGGTTGCGAGTAGTGGGAGAAGTATAAGCCTTAAAGACAGAATACAGGTATACCTGAAGAGAGGGAGAAATCCTTGGACTTTTGCCTATACCCAAGGACTTTGAACTGGGATAGGGAGACATCATAGGACACTCCGACCGAACGAATGCCTGACATCCACGTGTACCTGATGTCTTTCGCCGTGTGACCGACTATAAAGACACAAGACAGAGAAACCCCGCTAAGGTCGTAGAAGAGATGGACAGGTACATAATATACGTAAATAAATAGATGGATGGATAGGTTGAGAGATGAAATGGTCAAGCCAGGGCCAAAAAGTTCCTTCCGGCATCCCAGAGGGTGCATTTGCGTGCTGACCTCACAAGACGAGAGACTTTCAGTCAATCGCTGGGATTGATTGAGAATCTCTTTCATGTGGGCCACCGAGGCAAGCTAGTGAGTGGGTGGCGCATAGTGGGAGAAGTATAAGCCTTAAAGACAGAAGACAGGTATACAGTATACAGTAGTGTCAGCGGAGTCAGTCTCATACTGCATGGAGTCTTTCCAGGCCTGTGGATAAATGGATTTCCCGTTTTCTTTGTCTGTAGCCTAGAACTTGGAATTCTGCTCCTGCCAAGGGGCCTTCCATTTGCATTGTCAGCGGAGTCAGTCTCATACTGCATGGAGTCTTTCCAGGCCTATGGATAAATGGATTTCCCGTTTTCTTTGTCTGTAGCCTAGAACTTGGAATTCTGCTCCTGCCAAGGGGCCTTCCATTTGCACGGATTTTGGGCCTGTGTACCACGTGTACTGAATGTCCTGCACTGTGTAGCCAACTGAAGAGATACAAGTCCATTGTCACACTGGAAATATTGGAATTCTGCTCCTGCCAAGGGGCCTTCCATTTGCACGGATTTTGGGCCTGTGTACCACGTGTACTGAATGTCCTGCACTGTGTAGCCAACTGAAGAAATACAAGTCCATTGTCACACTGGAAATAGTCAACTCATGGTGACCCACAACATGAAGGATTTCTTCATAACGAGAATTTAATATTGAGTGCATGGCAGTAAATTCTTTTTGTTACGTAATGTTCGTGAAGGACTGTAAACAGTAGAATAGTGAATGTGTTCTGCTCTGTATGAATGAATTCCTCAAACCCACTACAGCGCCACTGAGACAAGAAAAGGGAAAGAGCTTTTTAAAAAAAATTGGAATCATTTACTGTACCAGGATCAATGTCCTTTCAAGAGGGCCCAATTACTGTGCATTAAATTTACTTCTACAAATTTCGATTCGTGTTTACACAAACTGGGCTTATGTTTACGTGATGCCTGCAGATCAAGGGTGAAAGACTCACAGCTTTCAATCTCAATGCTACAGAGTTGTCGATCCATTGGGAAGAATCGGAGGTCCATCGGACACCCAGCCGTGATTGTCAGCCTGAGAAGAAAGAAGGAAGGAAGTTCAGAAATATAGTTTCTTCTCTTTCATCACCTCACTCCCTCTCTCAATAGACTCCCGTTAAGGGTATCTCTCGAGGGAGGAAGAAAGTGAGACTTTTCCCCCATTCAGGGAGATTGGGTCGTAAGTCCCTCGAGGTACACAAGTTTTTCCCCACCGGATCCAATTGCTTTCCGTACCTGATACTCCGATAGATGCTGCCGTTGTTGGAGATACGGAGGAATTCGTTGGAAGTGGTGGCCGTGTGAAGATAGCTCTGTTTTTCGTTCGCAAAGAAGGTATCTGGAACCCAGATCCGATTGATGTATTCCACGCCGACGGTGAGGACATCCAGGTCCGGTCTATTTCTCGATGTCCTGAAGTTGGGATCGTCCAGGAATCTCGTGAAGCTCAGCCGAGGATCGTGCCAGAATTGACGAAAGTAGAAGTCCAAGGTGAAGTCCTACGGCAACATAAGTAAATACCCGACGTTTCCATCAGACTGCAATTGCCATGAGAAAGATTATGGAAAATTTTCAATATAAACGAGGTTGCAGGAATCTCTGACGTCAACTCCCAAAATTCTCGGCTCATGAGGTTTCTTTCTGCTCTATAGCACCGTTTCGAAATTAAATCCTGTGTATCGCTCGATCGCCTTTGTCAAGAATTTCTGATGGATGGGACCTGCCATAGTCTTTATGGTGTTGAAGAATTGCATCGGACAGCCAATTGTCTCCCCGTGATTTGATTGCGCACATCTCCTTGTATGCAGAGTGCGGCAAACATACCCAGATATAATGCACGAGGCCAAGCATTGTCCACGGCATCCACTGAGACCCCTACTCATCAAACTGATTAAAATCCTTTTAATCAGAATAATTGACACTACCCAGAACCGTGATAAAATGACAGGCAGGACGAGACCTGCGATATCTTTCCCTCTTTTTTTTTCTCTATGACGCATAGAAATATGCATCGAAAGAGGACAGGCCTGCAGGGGAATGACGTCAGCGAGGCAATCAATTCGGATGTCATCAGAAACCCCCTCGAGTGTGACATCTTCAAATACACTCCAGCTCCGCCCTGGAAATTTGCATCACTTCACTTTTCATTCGATTAACGCTTCCCTTCACCACACCTCCCCTTTAGCTTTTCTCCACTGCAGTGCTCTAATTTATGCCGAGCTTTTATCCTGCTTTTCCTGCTGCAACCTTTTCACACGGGAGGACACGAAATAGACTTACGATATTCATGCTGAAGGGCATCCCTGAATCATGCAGATCAAACAGAGTCATGCCACAGAACTACGTCATGTCTTTTCTCGAGGCTTCCTGTCGTCGATGACTCGAGTAAATACCGAATTCGAAATTCCGAAACGTAAATGCTTATAATGCATTTGCATCGGTCGGGGAAGCTTCGAGGGAACGAAAGATTAAGGCGCCAGGGAAAGATAGAGAAAAAAGGAGAAAATATAGAAGGGAATTAAAAAGATCTATGTACCATTTGGACCTCGGAAACTTGGGAGATACTCAGAACGAACATGGTGACTCCAACTTCCACAGGCACACCTGTATCAGGGAGAGAAACGAATCATAGCTCGAACGGCATGCATTATCCGAAACTTAAAGCGCCCACTACCTCGTCGTTCCCCCCTATGGAATGGACAGACGAAATGAAGACAGAAAAAAAGGAATGTCTACGAAGAAAAGAACAAATAGAGAGAAATCGTGTGCTATGTGACATGANAAAAAGGAATGTCTACGAAGAAAAGAACAAATAGAGAGAAATCGTGTGCTATGTGACATGATGGAATGTCTGCCATGCATGTCCAGTTTTGGGTCCCGGGGTGCCCACATCTTCCCGACAAGATTTATTATCATAATGAAGGTTCCTTTTGTTTTTGTTTTGTTTCTTCTCTAGTTCTCGAGAACGTCTTGGAGAGAGACAGATGAAGGCATCCTTCTTGGGACACAAAACAAGGCAGGCCGAGTGTGGGGCGAAAAACGCAAGCAGGAGCTTAGAATTTTAAGCGGAGAGTCTTGTCTGCTTGAGTTTTTCGGGTTAGCATGGGATGCAGCGTATAGTCTACTCATGTGGGGATGCAAGATTAGGTGTCGTGGATGTGTACCAACCATTTGGACCTCAGACAGGGAGCTTATGCTCAGCACAAACATTGTCACTCCCACTTCGACTGGAATACCTGCAATATTATACACTGTTAGTGAAGGATCATACCCTAAGTCATACTGTATACGTGCATGATGTCTGCCCAAGCAGCATGTTCACGTAAACAAGATATCAATTTTTTGCAAACGATGTAAATTTCTTGCGATTGCCATGAAAATAACAGTACGTTTACGTAAAATTTACGTTCCTATATTTACGTCACCAAAGGGTATGTGTATTTTACATCAACTAGACGTCACTCCATCTTACGTGAAGTACATGATATCAAGTTTATGAAAAATTAACACCTCACCATCCATATGAAACTTTAGCTGACCATCGTGTGAATGCAGTACCAAGATTCCTCACTAGATGGAACCCTTGTTCCCTGCATCATACAATTACTATTAAGTACTGGTTTTCCTGATATAGCACCAGGTTTTATAACCATCCTTCTATTTTTTATTATGCAATCCATGAATATATATATGGAAAACATGAAATTATAATATATTTTTTATAATATATTACTCAGGGAATCATTTAATGCTGAAGTTAAGCTTTTTATTACAGTAGTGCATGGGATTAGGGATTCACCTCTGTGATACGTAAACGGTGAAATAAAATTAACGTAAATATTACTTGCAATTGACATTCCCGTTTGCATTCCAAACAGCATGTTTACATTTATTTTACGTAAGATTTATGTTAATTTTCCCCTTGGAATTCATGCGTATTTAAAGGGTCAACCAGTACCATTGAAGAGAAGTGGTTTACTAAATCTTTTATTCCTTTACGTTTTTAAGAACTCTAGGATGGTTGAACAATTATACAAGTACTCATCCTCACCAGCATTCAAGAGTAAGAAAGTGACCTACTGCTTCCTCCTCCCGTACTGCAACCTCGGGAGCAGGAGTAGGTGTTCATAGGAGCTCTATTCCATTAGAGATAAAGAGAGAATAGTACTTTCGGAGCTGGGATTCAATTCTTCCCTAATCCCGTGCACTGCAGTAATTAAAAATGTAACTTCAGCATTAAATGATTTCCTTAGTCATATATTATAAAAAATATGTATATTAATTTCATGTTTTCCATATATATTTTGATGAGTTGCATAATAAAAAGTAGAAGGATGGTGGGAAAACCTGATACCATATCAGGAACACCAGTACTTAATAGTAATTGTAGGATGCAGGGAACAAGGGTTCAATCTAGTGAGGAATCTTGGTACTGCAACTGCAGATGGTTAGCTTAAAGTTTCATATGGATGGTGTGATGCTAATTTTTCATGAACATGATATCAAGTACTTCACGTCAGATGGAGTGACGTCTAGTTGATGCAAAATACACATACACCTTGGTGACGTAAATATAGGAATGTAAGTTTCATGTAAACGTGATGTCATTTTCATGGCAATCGCAAGCAACTTACATTGGTTGCAAAAAATGGATATAATGTTTACGTGAACATGCTGCTCGGGTGTAAGTTTGCAAAATTTAAAAGGTGACCATGTTAGATCACTTTTGATTGGCACGGGTCACCATGGGTCACTATGCACCAAGGATGGGCCCCATGTAAACACGGATTTTGTGCATCGCGTAGAAACAAGCATCTTTTGACATTTGCTGGGGGATTTTCGAACTTATTGAACACATACTCTTAATTAGGAAGGTTTAAGCTTTGAAGCGTCTAAATTTGAGACAAATCCATTTAGAACTTTAAGAGTTATAGCCTTTCCATTGCTACAGTGGGTTTGGCAGTTCAGTTTGCTTAAAATGCCAGGGAACCATGCCGATGGTGACACAATTCCGTCCGGACCCCAATGTGTTAAGGACAGCATACCTTAATGCTACACTCACACAATTCCTTTGTAGAGCATTATGTGCTCTCATGTTCTCGTGAATTTGTCATAAAATGAAGCAATTGAGCACCAATGTTGAGTTTGGATGTCGTTCAAAAGGCCATAACGTTTGCAAATGGAAGGCCCCTTGGCAGGAGCAGAATTCCAAGTTCTAGGCTACAGACAAAGAAAACGGGAAATCCATTTATCCACAGGTCTCCTTTCTGAGGTACGTCATACTCTGACTGAGGCGACTGTGATGACATATGACATATGGACAGAAGACAGAAATTCCGAACATGAAGAGGGTGATACGCGGTGGGTGAGTGATCGAACGGAGTCACCGCCACATGAAAGAGATTCTCAATCAATCCCATCGATTGACTGAAAGTCTCTCGTCTTGTGAGGTCAGCACGCAAATGCACCCTCTGGGATGCCGGAAGGAACTTTTTGGCCCTGGCTTGACCATTTCATCTCTCAACCTATCCATCCATCTATCTATCTATTTATTTATTTACGTACCTGTCCATCTCTCCTACGACCTTCTCTTTCCCCCGCTGTTGTGGGGGTCTCTCTGTCTTGTGTCTTTATAGTCGGTTACACGGTGAATGACATCAAGTACACGTGGATGTCAGGCTTGAAATCGGTCGGAGTGTCCAACGATGTCTCCCTACCCCAGTTCAAAGTCCTTGGGTATAGGCAAAAGTCCAAGGAAGTCTCCCTCTCTTCAGGTATACTACATATTAAAAATGAAGGAATGGAAAAAAAAACTCACCCGTCTGTCTTCAGGTGAAATGCATTATGGATGCATGATCTTTCCCCTCTCTTATCTTTTCACCCATCCTTCGTGTGTGTCCCGCCTCTTCCTCTTCAAGGAAATCCACGTTGGGAGAACCATCTAGTTCATAAATAAAGAAATGGAAGTAGAAGAAAACCCCCTAACGAGGAAAGAAGGATATGAGATGAGCGCTTTCTCCCTCTCTCTCAGTCCAGATCAAAACGCACAAGGGGTGTCTGTCTTGTCTTCCTCTGTCCTTTTCCCTTTCCTGCCTTCCTTTCGATCTTTCCTTCAGTTTTCCTATTTCTCCCTTTCTCCTTCCCAATCTGCTCGGATATTTCCGCATGAATATTTCGTTGCATGGTTGCATGCCTTGCACGGTCGAGTTTCCTGCCTGACTAAAGAAAGTCCCTGTCCCCATTTTTTCCCTCATCGTCATTTTCATGCTTTTCGTTCTCATCAGCATCAATGCCTTGGGCGTGGATATCTGAGGATCTTCCAAGGATGTCGTGTCCTTGCATAATAAGCGTCTCCTGTCTCTTCATTCACCGTCTCTTCTCTCCTTTTCTCAGACCCCACCACATTCTTGGTGACGGAAAGCGATGCAGTGAAATGAATTCAATCGGATCTAATTTTTAGAGTCGATCCTCCTTTCTTTCAGTGAGGATAGGGTAACGATGGGCGTTGTGATGAATGTGTAAAAAAATTGCCGTGCCGAAATTAATTCGTGCCTGTGGGCTGGTTGTATGCGTGAGTGCAGGAACATATGCCAGGCTGGTGTGCGAGATCCAGTTCGTTCGCTCGCTGGGTTTCTACCTCATCCAGATCTACATACCATCCGGTTTGATAACCGTGATATCTTGGGTGTCGTTCTGGCTGCATCGCAGTGCCTCACCTGCGCGGGTGGCCCTCGGCGTTACTACCGTCCTCACCATGACTACCCTCATGTCTTCGACCAATGCTGCTCTCCCCAAAATCTCTTATGTCAAGTCCATCGATGTTTATTTGGGCACGTGCTTTGTCATGGTCTTCGCTGCGCTCCTGGGTAAGGGCCATGTTACAACAACAAAAAAACTATCAAGGATTTCTTCCTTTTTTTTCTCTCTCGCTCTCTTTCTCTCTCCTGTCTCCCTCTTTCCTCTTCGCTTCACTTCTGTCTCTCGCCAAGGAGGTGAGTGAGCAAGACGGATAACAAAGTACGTACCGTAGTGAAAGTTACCCACTATACGCATGCCAGTTCCGGGAAATACCCATGTAGGGGTCTTCAAAGTAGATAGAAACCAAAAGTACTATAGGAACATATGCACACCTTGGTCGAAAAACAGAAATCCACGCCCGATTCATATCCACATACTCTCGTCATCCTCTCGCTCTGCATGCCATTCCACACTTGTTCCCCATATACTATACTATGTATACATTCATGCATATATCATTGTAGACATTTTAATCAGCGTGACTGTGTGTAGATTGAGAGAAGACTAGCACATGAAATTCACACTTTTCCGAGCCTCTTCCATATTTTGTTGAGTTGATCTCGTTGCTCTCGTTCGGGTTCCCTGCTCTTCATCCTCACATGGACCACCTGCATGAATTTTCAGGGTTTCACATTATCCCAAGTAACACAAGATATGCCAGCAACGTTTCGGAAATGTTGCTTCTATGTGTAAATGTCCAAAACTTCGATGTTGCTCAAACGTTGCAAAAGAACATTGCATTGACGTTGCAAATAGTTACTTATTCATTACACTTACGTTGCAGGAACATTTCAGGACTCATGTTGCTGCAGTGTTGATGGAAAACGTTGCTTCATCGGCACCTAATCTGGACCTATATTGGCATTACCACCCGGAAAAGCGTAGGCTTCACTGGCCCTGAACTAGACCGATATTCTGCCAATATTGAATTATTTTTTCCATCATTTTGTACCATATACTTTATCTCTTCACCCAGACGTTCCCATCAACAGGACGAAGCCTGTACTGGTATAGCCCCTGTCCATCCATAAAACAGTATCTGTATCATCTATAGGCAGGAGCCATAGTACATTTCTGGAGATGTGCTAGATATGGCACATTTCAAGTAAAGGCTCCCCCACAATGTTCCTTAAAGTTTCCGCGAATTCAGATCTTCTTTTCCTCGTCTAGTTCTCAGGATGAGGGAATGAAGGATTGAGATCACTGACTCTGCCTTTGTTCTTAATCTAATGCAGGATGTAATGTGTTCTTTTTGGTAATATGAGCTTGTTTTTGATGTGGGCCCCATGAATCTGTAGCGAATATAAGGAAAACAAGTGATTTAGTGTCCGTGTTCATTGATTCCGATAATGAGACAATGCGAGACATATGGCAAAGTACTAAACATCCCAATGCGGGCCAATTCCAGGGAAAAGGAGAAGGGCACTTTTGTTTACTCTTCGAAAAGCGAGACCTACGCCTCCATCTCGTGGCAAGGAGGACAACTTTACAATTCCCTAAGACTTACCTTAAGATTCCCTAAGTCCATGTCGTATCAGAATGTTGTCGCTACGTTGTCAATGTCAAGAGTGTCTACATTCTCTCAATGTTGATAGCAAATGTTGCAATAACATTCGTAGAAGTGTCACAGCAACATTTCAAGTGAAAACGTTGAAGTAATGTTTTATCGATGTCATACATCAACTTGCAACATAGAGCAACATTTCGGAAACGTTTCATCAACATTCTGTGTTACTTGGGTAATCACTCTCTTCACTGGTGAATTCACACAGTGCCACGCTCTAACCGTTCATCACGTCCGGCACAAGTCATCACATTCGGCACAAGCTATCACCACTTGAAATTCATTAGACAAAGTAAATCGTTGGGTTTTGTCGATTGTCAGATGGTGTATCTGCCGACCGTGTCTGTGAAGATGCAAGGAACTCGAAAACGAGATACTTCGTACAGAAAAGTGGAGAATGCTACAAGATTACTTGCACCGGAAGGTGTTTAAAAGGGAGTTCGGCAGTAGGATGATGCATGGGAATATATTATTCTTGGACCGACAGGGAACTACTCGCGGCTGGCTTGCGAGATCCAATTCGTACGAAGCATGGGCTACTATTTGATCCAGATCTACATCCCAAGCGGTCTCATCGTTGTCATTTCCTGGGTCTCCTTCTGGCTCAATCGTAATGCTTCGCCAGCAAGAGTGGTCTTGGGCATTACCACGGTGCTCACAATGACCACACTGATGTCATTCACTAATGCTGCGCTTCCAAAAATATCCTATGCCAAATCCATTGACGTGTACCTCGGTGCTTGCTTCGTTATGGTCTTTGCCGCTCTCCTCGGTAAGAGGCACCCGGTTGCTCGTTCCTTGCTCACTTATCTCCTGAGTACTGTATGGGGCTTCCAGATAGTCGCACGCCGTGATAATGGGAGAGGCCAGGTCTAGCCTTGAGTCTTCCTGAAGGGGTTGAAAGTATTGATTAGCGCATACCGAGTAAGGTTGCATTGAGTACACTGTACAGGGTGGCCGAAAAGTCACCGTACCCCCATCTACCTTTTCATATATTTCATGAATAGAGATCTAAAAATACCCGTTGCACATCCCACAAGACCGCTCAACACAACGGTGCGTGAGCCTGGCGCGAGACGGTGCATGCGCGACCGGCTAGGCGACTTCTGCGACAGGTCAGCAGAATTCAGTTTTGGCGGTAACAATGGCGAACAGCAGTAGCTATACCATTGAGGAGCGCTTAGTGGCGAGTGTGTGGGTGCATGAAAGACACCACACCGGACAGGTGATGGACTAGGTGATGGCAGTTTTCTATGCACGATTTGGAAAGCCACCTCTGCGTAAAGCAACATTATTAGCATGGGAAACACGAGCGTTTTCCTCGGCAGTGTGAAGGACATCCCTTGAAGCGGTCGGCCGATAACCCGAGTAGACACGTGTGCCACTGTTCCTGCCCTGCACATTCACCACCAAAGTCGACACGGACCTGGTCATCACCTGGTCCATCACCTGTCCGGTGTGTTGTCTTTCATGCACCCACACACTCGCCACTAAAGGCTTCTCTTTGGTGTAGTGACTGGTGTCCGCCATGGTTAACCGTCAAAGCTGAATTCTGCCGAGCCGTCGCAGAAGTCGCCTAGTCGGTCGCGCATGCGCCGTTTCGCGCTAGGCCCACGCACCGCTGTGTTGAGCGGGCATGTGAGATGTGCACACGGATATTTTTAGATCTCTATTCACGAAATATATGAAAATGTAGATAGGGGTACGGTGACTTTTCGGCCACCCTGTATATGGAGTAATGAGGGTACAGAAGGGTCCGTGCATGACTTTCTAAAAGCCCTGTATAAACACGAGCATGTCTCGAGGCTGTCTCGATGCTGCAGATTTTTCCAGGGTTCGGTCAAGTGAAAAACGATCAATAACATATTGGAGAAGATCCACCTCTCCCTTTCGCCCTCCACTCCTTCCATCTCTTTCTTCTTTATTTTGCCTCCACATGGGGCAGGAGAAACTTCTCAACTTATCCATTCCATCTTTTTATTATCCTCTCTTCGACTTTTTTCTTCTAGTTTCATCATAAATATTCATCGAGACATGCTTCAAGGATTCCGTGTAGGATGATGCATGGGAATATATTATTCTTGGACCGACAGGGAACTACTCGCGGCTGGCTTGCGAGATCCAATTCGTACGAAGCATGGGCTACTATTTGATCCAGATCTACATCCCAAGCGGTCTCATCGTTGTCATTTCCTGGGTCTCCTTCTGGCTCAATCGTAATGCTTCGCCAGCAAGAGTGGCCTTGGGCATTACCACGGTGCTCACAATGACCACACTGATGTCATCCACCAATGCTGCGCTTCCAAAAATATCCTATGCCAAATCCATTGACGTGTACCTCGGTGCTTGCTTCGTTATGGTCTTTGCCGCCCTCGTCGGTAAGAGGCACCCGGTTGCTCGCTCCTTGCTCACTTATCTCCTGAGTACTGTATGGGGCTTCCAGATAGTCGCACGCCGTGACAATGGCAGAGACCAGGTCTAGCCTTGAGTCTTTCTGAAGGGATTGAAAGCATTGATTAGCGCATACCGAGTAAGGTTGTATTGAGTACACTGCATATGGAGTAATGAGGGTACAGAAGGGTCCGTGCATGACTTTCTAAAAGCCCTGTATAAACACGAGCATGTCTCGAGGCTGCAGATCCTGCAGATTTTTCGAGGGATCGGTCAAGTGAAAAACGATCAATCACATATTGGAGATGATCCATCTCTCCCTTTTCCCCTCCACTCCTTCCTTCTCTTTCTACTTTCAAAACGGAGGTGTACCCCGTCCTCTTTGAAGAGTTGAATAGGTAAGGTAGAAAAATAATAGGAGAGAAGCTGAAAAAAGAAGATCAAAGTAGTATTTATAAGTAGCTCTGTACGAAGTTCCTAAGGCAGAGACGGAATTTCTTGAGTATTTCTGGTTCATTGCGTCTTGGATCGCACTTGTCAGTGCATTTACATCACAGCATACGTGAGTGGATGGCATGGGTGTAAACTTATGTAGAATACGCGACGGTGGGGTACATGGGGAAGAGGATCCAGATGAGGAAGACTCGGATGCTGGCCATGCAGAAGTTGGCGGAGCAAAAAAAGGCGAGCATGGCACATTGGAGCGAAGGTGCACCGAGCCATGCTCCACCTCATGGCACCCATGGGTACCCAGTCATGGACCCCGAATGGACCCCCAAACAAGCCAGTGGCACCACTCGACGCATGCAGGCAGTGAGTCTAATTGATTTTTTGCATTCTAGATGATAAGCGATGGGAGTATGGGAAGGGATATCATCTGCGCAGTAACTTAACAGCCACATTCGGGGTCTATTAACAGTTCACCCTACCAAAGAGGTATCGAACCAAGCTTAGTATATTCGCAGGTACCGAAAGACTCCTCTTGTACCGGGAAAGTAACAGGTAAAATAGGTTTTTTAGTATGTCTTGCATATTATTATGAAATATCAATTAAAAAATACACGTTTCCGGAACAAGACCGAAAATATGGAAAGGATTTGACAGCCAATGAGTGGTAAAAAAAAAGGTGCAAAATCGGCACTTGCCCACAAATGTAGCAATTGAAGGACTGTAAGTTGGAAAATAACGATTGCTTTCTAACGCTTTGAAACATCGAATTATTTGCTCCAGTGCGATCGTCGATGTGTATGCTTCTCCATTCAACAGAGAAGTGTCGTACAGTGTTTAAGAATGAAGAGTAACATTGAAGCCTGCTTTCATTTACACCCTCATCACTATCCTTAGTCATTTCGTAAGGTTGCATCCCCTTCTTTCAAAGTTATACGTGACCTGTGAGCTCATAATACTTAGGAGTGGCCTTGTTTCCAGTGATTTTCCCCATAACTAGAACGTGCTCCAAAATAACCACCGAAAGTAAGTTTGACAGATGGAGAGTCTGCAGACTTCTCTAAGTCTCCTAATAGGTATATAAAAAATTTGCTTTTCTCTGCCGCTGTAATTAATTAATCTGGACAAATGACGTTCCTTTGGCCGGATTTACCCTTCATGATGGGTCCATTGACACATAATGCTCCAAAACATATGCAATGGAAACAAATTTCACATTGGAATTTGAGACTGATCAATAAAGACATCAACCATCTGGGGATACGTTCTCTCAGCTATGAAATAAGGAACATTGGAACAAAACATTCAGTGGCAGATCCACCTGCTAGAAGCGACTCCACGGACTTCACTCTTCTACATCCACAAGCCACCATACAACCATACACCGCGCTCTTCTACATCCACTGGCCGCTCTACGCTTCACTCTGCCACATACACTACCTACTATACGTATGCAATCACGAGAGAGAAGTGGACACTACATCCATTCTATTGAAATTTAGAGCCAACTTGACGTTATCATCATCATAAGAAGTTCATCTTATGATAGAACAGAGTCAATGACGCGAGTATTTTTGTAAAACGTGAATACTTTCGTTAGTTTAACCCTAAGAGTTGTTTAGTGATTATGTTTCCTTCATTTTTCCGTCATAAAACTTCAGAGTTTATGCTTTCCTGAGCCAAGCAGTTTCTGAATTTTGCATGCAATTGACTGCGCTGAAGCCAAATTATGTCCAGGATTAGGTTCTTCGAATTGGTGAAAACAAATTGGTGAAACGAATTGGTGGAAAGTGCGAGTATGAGATGAGACAGCAGTTTATTTTTACCTACCGATACCTGATTACTTCATTCTCAAACTAGTGACCTAGCGTAATAGCAAACTCGTATCATTATCGTCAGATAAGGAAAAATGAGGCCCGAGTAAGTCTCGAAGGAATGGCACAGTCTGTTCGTTCAACGGAATCTTTTCCACAATTTTATTAACATGCGGAGGGAATCTATCAGCAGGTGATTCTTAACCTCTTGCGCCATATTACCTTTTTTCCGAGAAACGATATAAAACTTAGTACAGTTTCAATTAACTTCTTGGTGACCATATTCGGTTTTTCCCAGTCGATCATTGAGTACTCAATGCTCAGTGAGTACTCAGTCCAATATTTTGGAACTTGTGATGGAAGTAAAATTTCTTACCAATAAAGAAACTTAGTAGATGCAGAATGGAGTTAGAAAAAGTGTCCAATACTTCAACCCCCCCCCCCCCTCACCTTCCAAAGGTTAAGCCTCGACGTCCAACTTCCTGCCACTCTTGGGAATGTGATTCCACACGGTTCTTAAATTGTTCTGTACCCAAGAGTTGCGGATATTTATTGCAGTAGGCTATAGAGCAGGACCTAGAATCAATACTGGACATCCAGCTGGTTGAGAGAAGGAAGGAGTTTCGAATTTCCTACGTCAGCTGGGCTGGATTTCATGGCCGGAGCAGAGAAGAAAACTTGCCCATTCCCAGGGAAGACTTGCGTTCACGCATCAGTGACCGAAGCCAATCTTCCAGGCTCGGGAATTTTATTTTGCTTTCCTCTAGTATCGGGAGGAGACAGTTCATCATTATTCATGGGTTCGGTCGGGGGAAATAGGATTGGAGAGAAAGCCTATTGTAGCCTGTTAATCCCATGGGAAACAAAGAGGACTCATCTCCGTCGGTTCTTCCCATCTCGTCAGGGTTCATCTCAAAATAGTTCCGTTTTTCCAGCCTGGAACCCAGCAGTTATTTCTCTGACGTGTACAAAACGCAGGGGAAAGAACAGTACTGAACGAAGAATTTGATCGATTACGTCGATATGGGCAAAATAAATTACCCCATTGTGAGAAAGGATTGATTCATTCTATTGTGAAGAAGTAATAACATCTTCAAGAAGGATGAGACTGTCTGCATAAGGAAAGACCCGGGCCCGACCTGCTGTTTGGCCATGGCCGCTACTATTGTCCATGATCGTTTCCAAGAGCAAGTTTTCATTTCCTCTTTCTCTGGGAAAGTGGGAATGCCATGGTTGGCAAGAGGCCATAGACCCATAGAATGGGGAAGAAAAAGAAAGGGAGAGAGCAGGAGGCCTTGGCCAGTATTGGATATTTGCCCTGTCCAGGACATATAGGGCAAGCAAGCAAGCAAGCAAGCCGAGTCCAATCAGTAAACTCAATTTTCTCCTTTCTTCCCTTGTCTGGGTATTAAGGGAAAAGAGTGGAGGCAAGAGAGGATTGGAGGAGATTCTGTCCACGTCCCTGCCTCCGCCTTCCTCTTCTTCTCTTTGACTGTCAATAGAACACAACACCCGCCTGCCTCCTTTCCGATGCCTTTTTTTGTGGCGCCGTTTCCCATTTTTTCATTCGCATCTTTCCTCCTCCTCCTCCTTCCCTCTCCTTTACCCTATGAGGAATTCTGTAATATGCAGGGTGTAACAAAAGGCCTGGAATCATGGGGCATGGGGAAGCACTTCCTGCTAAGACTGTTTGAAACTAATCCACCAACCTGCATTTATACACCTTGTATTTCGAAGTTAACAGGATTTGAAAATCTGGTTCAAGTGACCTAGAATGGCCCAAAATGATCTAAAGTGGCCCATATTGATCCAAAATTACCCATTAACCCAACCTAATTATCCTAGAAACCCCAGTTTACTCAAATGGACGCGGGGTGACCTAAAGTGACCCAGAGTCTCTCAAGGCGACTCATTAACCCTACGTGAAGAAAGAAAAAACCATTAAAATCTGAAATAGCAAGGAGCCATTCATTTATGCCATGAGGAAGAGTGGACAACTAATTTCAACTTTGTTCCTTTTTCAAGTTCGCTTAGGTGTTTAATGAGTTTTAGACGAGTTTTAGATAAGTGGGTAAGTTTGCGCCACTCTGAGTCGATTTGGATCAACTTGAGTAACTTCAGAATAGACGCAACTTGAATCTTTTGGGTCAATCTGATTCAATTGGGCCAATTTGGGTCAATTTGGAGCACTCTAAGACTATTCGACTAAAGTTGAGTCAATAAGTCAATCTGGGTGTCTCGCGACATTGTGTCCTTTTGGACTACTTTACGTCACTTGGACTTGGCGTTAAAGTATCAACACAGCTTTGATGATTAGTTTCAAGCAGTTTAAGACGGAAATTATTCCCATGCTATTGTCCTATTATTCCTGACTTTTGTTGCACCCTCTGGAATCCTTGAACCAGAAGCTTTCCAGAATACGTTGAGCTGAGAGTGGAAAATGCTATTTGCATATCCCACTCTCAGCCCAATTCATGAAGAGCTCAATTCGTGACGAATGACCAATACCCCGTTGCCTTCACCAGATCATCATGTAAGTAGATGAGGAATCCTCGCTTCTTTTTTTTTTAAGCGCATACAAGGCCGAAAAGATGAAAGAAAGAGGGAAGTGAAGTCTCGACGGGAAAGGCTGAAGGAATCCTGTTCAGAAACGAGAATTGGGGCGTACGTCATAGGTTTTATGAGGGGGCCTCTATACGCACGGTCCCCATGTAATTCTCCGTCTCACGGGGAGGCAATGTAAGTGGTACATATAGGGTCTGGGGCATGTCTAAAGGAGGCTTCCATGATTGGCAGGTCCCATTTCCGGACAATCTCCCTTCGCCCTCCCACAGTTTCCCTTTCTCATTCCCTTCCTCCCTATTTCTACTGGGATATTTCCTCCAGAGAACCCGATATTTCTCCTGGGAAGAACGGTAATCAGTCAATATGGAACATCCGACATTCGATATTCCCAACGAGGAATCCTAATTTGGCTCTGCTCATCTTGGACTTACGTCACCGAGGCTCTGATGTTATATAGGTGGAATTTCAGTCTGTTCAGTCCCGTTATATAACATAAAATGTTGAGCCTCCTGGGAAAGAGGAGGTGCTGACTGAATGCCCAATTGAGAAATGTCGCAGTGCACATCTTTCGATTCAAATCTAAAAAGCTATGTTAGAAAGTTATGGCCGGAATACCAATTAGACTGCCTCTTGAAGTCCTATCATCGAATCATTAACATTTACCATTAACAATGTTAATACAGTAGGATAGATGGTTTTGTTTGGTTTGGTTCGGTTTCACTGCATTTCACTTGTTTGGTTTCGCTAAGCTAAATTTAACTTTTACAAGAAACGACAAGTGGAAAAACCACATGAGGCGTTCAGGCTAATGTGGAGCACATCGCCAAGGACGTTGCATCCCATCAGCATCAGCTTATCCTCAAGCTTTCTGCTCATCTGTGGCAAGGGATTTCCCGTCATTTCTCTCAAATCCTTCTCGAAACACGTCTCATCGATTTTTCAACTGAGAACAATGGGGTGGAAAGGAGAATCTCTCGGTCAGGAAGAAGGCTTGACATGCATTAAGCTCCTGATTTGTCATATTGGGATTGTTAAACTCGAATACATCACGATTCGCGGCCATTCATTTAAACTGAAAAGGTTCTTGGAATTTCGGGGAAGTGACGGTTCTTTTCAATGGGAAACCCTCTTCTCCATAATGTGACTCCTTGATTGCCACTGGACTAGCCATTGAACTTTCCCCATTTTAGACGTGCCATTGGAACTATCATAGTCGTTCAGTCTTCCTATTAAACTCAAAAACAGTTTTTTTTTCCTTTGTCTTGAAAAAAAATTGTATTCTCGCCTTTAATATCAGATTATTGATATACTGTTCGACCAATATTGGTCCAATACTGTGTAACTGGGGCTGGCATGTAGAAGCCATGATAAATATGCATATTGTTCAGCAGATGAAAGGCGAAACCTCAGTAACATGATGATGAGCGATCTGCAAAAGATGAGAATCAATAAGTTTATCTTAACTTTTGCGAATGAAGGCATCAACGACCTAAAATTGAGTGTCCCTTCGCGAAATCCTTTGCTCATCCGTTCCCATACGAAGGAAGAGTTTGCGTAATTAGAGCGGTGAAGGTGAATGAGGCCGCGAAATAATGTGGGCGGGGCTAATTACATCCGTTTCCTGGCTCTTGGTTCAAATTCCAGAACCTCGGTCGTGAGTAATGAAACAGGGAAGGGGCGTGTCGGCTCTTATAACGTGCAGACCGGTTGCAAGACGTGCAATTCGAATTCACCATTAATCGCATGATCATTTACATTTGATCATTTAGAGCCTCTTTGAATAAGAAGGAAGGAAGACGTCATTCCAGAGGGCGATGATCGGTCGGGGGTGGAAGGTTTATGCTCGGTGAGCGTCCTTTGTAGAGCCCTTCTTAGACGATGGACTCGGAAATATTAGGCAAAACAGGGATCGAGAAGAAAATGCATGCAGACATATGATCCGGGCTCGAGTCGGACCGAGAAAAGGAAATTGAGGGCTTCGTCGTCCAGATCCGACGCGAAACGGAAGGACGACGCTCGTTTGCGGCGTCATTTTGGACATCATCAAGTCCCGTCCTCCTTCCCGGCCCTTTCCAGAAAACGAGGCTAGCTACTACCAATGAAGGCGGTAAAAAAAAAAGAAGCTACGTAAAAGGCAGACGCAAGAAAAACTACTCTAGGTACAGAAAGGAAGTGCGAATCGTATTGAAGCTCTCTCCCGTTCGATTCTTAGTCACTTCCATTATAATCGTTCAGTTTCTGACTTTCAGTACTGAATAAATGCTCCTCTATTTGCAGCTGCAAATCAATATGAACCATTCCCCCATGGCGTAGGAGCATTTTGAAGTCTCTTAGTTATGAGGCCATGAGAAGTAGTGTTTCTCGGGAAAGGAAAGAGCTATCCCAAAGGGTAGGCTTGTTTGGATTCGTGCTCGGAGAGTACACATTTCGATTGCCAAAGAGTATTGCGAGAGTTTACGGAGGGCAGTACATACTTGGAAGTCTCATGAAAGTTTCTTTTCCGTAAATCGTTTGATAAAGTTTTCGTGTATATTTTTTACCACGATTCGAGAAGCCATGTTCCTTTCGGTTCGTGGCGTAATACTGGCATCGGTATGACGGGCATCGAGAGTGTGAATGGGAGAATTCAGCTGTTATGAGTAAAGAAGTTGCATAATGTAGTACTTATAAGCAATGAACGAGACGTATTAAAAGAGACTCGAGGTGAACGTGAGAATACTAAAAGCCCTTCATTGAACATTGCGCTAGGGCTAAGTAGCAGCAGCGTATGTGTCGTAGACATCACAGATGTCTACGACACATACCGATATGATAGTTCGACGGCATAGCCGCGAATACCCAACCTCGACGACGTAAACAGTGCCGTTGAAAACTGGAGTCAGCCTGAGAGATAGAACTCATTCGTATGGTGAAATGCTCTTGCAGGAGGTGAGATACAAGATCTTCATTTCTTCAACGTATTACATCATGAATATTCGTTACTTGCTCTGCATAATTTTCTCTGAGCTCCACTTGCACTCTTATGATTTTCGGGAAGTAACTTGTAACGCGATCCCGATTCATCGTCGTCGACGGCATAGCCGCGAATACCCAACCTCGACGACGTAAACAGTGCCGTTGAAAACTGGAGTCAGCCTGAGAGATAGAACTCATTCGTATGGTGAAATGCTCTTGCAGGAGGTGAGATACAAGATCTTCGACGGCATAGCCGCGAATACCCAACCTCGACGACGTAAACAGTGCCGTTGAAAACTGGAGTCAGCCTGAGAGATAGAACTCATTCGTATGGTGAAATGCTCTTGCAGGAGGTGAGATACAAGATCAACGACCCGAAGATGCACACGAAGGGCGGGACATTGGAGAGCACCGTGAACGGAGGCCGAACGAGGGGAATGATGATAGGAGGACCCCCCGGTCACCCCGGGGTGGTCATGGGAGCACCACCGGGGACCATGAGGAGAGGAACCCCCAGTTCCGGACTCGGGGGCGGAGGCCAGCTCCCCGAAGGGATCGGGGAAGCCGTGGAGGGGGACCTGGAGGCCCCCGCGTCCTTCACTCCTCATTCCATCCTAGGAACGGCTCATCACGGGAAAGACCTCAACCGGTTGTGCGGTCTCACCCCGAGTGACATCGACAAATATTCCAGGGTCGTTTTCCCGGTCTGCTTCATCTGCTTCAATCTCATGTACTGGATCATTTACTTGCACATCAGTGACGAGATCGCCGATGATTTGATCCTCATCGAACACGTCTGAGAACCGAGAGTAGGCTCCTTGCTCCTCTCTTTCAAGTGCCAACTAAGGAAGACGATGCTACTTTCGAGATGAAGGTGAACCTCGCTCAACGACCATTCCCTTCTAGATGAGAACCCCCAACTGCTGACGTAAACAAAAACTAGCCTTCTTTTGATATCCCGAAGTTACTTTTACCAGAAGTTCGAGGTTACACTAAACGAGTTATAGAAGGAAAGGGTACAGAAGCAGGAGCACCTCACTTGCGTCCTAGGAGGTTGTAGGTGGACCTCTCATTTCCGCTTCCTGTATACAGAGGACGAACCTCTGGACAATCAGGACGTTCAGGTTTCTTCCATCAACATTGTTTTCTTCCCTCTCGTTTACTTGAAACATGTGATACTTTGGTCAAAATTTTCGTTCTCGCTCAAAGGACGATTCCCATTCCATTCCTCCATGTTCCCATCCTCTGTCGTTCCAACTCCCTCGAATTCTCGATCATATGCGCGAATGCGTGCGCATGTGAAACGTGAGAGTTTAAAGTAATCAGATTCAGAAATCTTACGAAGTTTAGATAGTTGCTATCAAAGTCTTATTAATTATATTTTGGAAAGTGTGCATGAGTGAAACGGCATGATCCGCAACGTTGTTATGAATCACCTTTTTTTTTCATCCAAGAGAGAAAAGAGAGCTTGTTAAGATTCCACGTACCGATACTGCAAATGCATAAAAGAAAATAGTGACTGGTGTGGAGTGGGTGCATTTTTCTTCTAGCACGCGATCTGATGATGCTTATGCTTTGATATTGCTCGTTCCTTTGTCTCTTTCCTTTTCGAATGTAGATGTCACGGAAGGAGCTCTTCCTGGTCCTTGCTGCTGATCTTACTCCGAGCTCGGAGCTCCTAGAGTAGTTTGCTGCAAGGAGAGAAAAATATTTTTATGAGCGTAGTGACGTTATTGAACCGATGAATACGGATGCTTTATTAAGGTGTACCGATATACTCTCTGAACAATGTATACCTCATTCGTCGCCATAACTACTCCCTTGTCGAAAAGGTCCCGTTCGTATGAGGCCTATATCCTTTCTGTATAGTGACGAAAGTCAAGGGGTGGCCCGCAACTAACTGTGGATACTGGTTTGCTATCTCGTGTTCATTGATATCTTTTTTGGAATGTGATGAAGAAAGGAATTCTGACTTTCATCGAGTTGAGTCCTTTATACACGATCCTGCCTGAAGTAAATGCAGGAAAATCTTGCACCGATCAGTTTGTCATCGACTTGAAAGAAGACAATTCTTGAGGAGACGATTTTGAAGGAACGGGCGCGACTGCGAACAAACTTATCGATCACGACGAGGCTGCGACCTGACAGAATGGCCACAGAGGAGCCATGACCTGTGAAAATTTAAAATCCTGTTCGGCTCGAGTGAAAGCATGTCGAACTCGATCTAAAATTCACTGCGTGCACAGAGCCCCGGCACTATACATTATGAAGTGGAATCCGACACCTGGAAAGAGCTCCGCGGTGGATCCTGGAATTAGATTAAGGAGCGAACTCTGATACACTCGGCGCCTCGCAGTCCCGTGCATACAGTGTCCAGATTTCTGCATTGGATTTTCAAGCGTCATTCAATTATTGTTCGTTGTAGCGGAAAATCCCTCTTTGAATAAGGAACACGAAGGAAAGCAAGCGAACCGTGCCTCGCAGTCCCGTGCATACAGTGTCCAGATTTCTGCATTGGATTTTCAAGCGTCATTCAATTATTGTTCGTTGTAGCGGAAAATCCCTCTTTGAATAAGGAACACGAAGGAAAGCAAGCGAACCGCTAACAATGAATTTCAAGAAACCATTCAGATTAATGTAGCCGATATTTAAAGAAAATACAAGGTGGTCCAAAAGTCCCTTACTATTTTTTGGTTGGAGTGGTGGTAGAAAGATAAAACGGGGCACATGGGTTCCCATGCTGTCCTTGGTAACAAAACAATCCAGAAAAAAAATGACATAACAGAACACAACAGCTTTCACGAATCTCCAGGCAATATGTTTTAACGTGGCAAAGGTTTCCGAAACTTATTGACGAGTTGCCTAATGGTGAAATCTGATGGTCCTGCTTCGTGTAATCGACGTTCGAACACCGCAGGGACGTCCGTGCAACTCCGCCCGCTGAGACGTAGGTTACAATCTCGATTCGCTCCTCTGTGGTGAACGTGTTGCTGCGGTCTGGGAACAGCCTCAATTGATAAGCGCGATGAGCTGCGAGCCGCCGCATTATCCCCTATCCCGACTCTCTCACTGCGGAATCGGGAGATGGATCGTGGCAAGTTCTGTAAACAAGGCTGGTATAGGAATCCGTGTACGCCGTTTTATCTTTATGCCACCACTCCTTTCCAAAAATAGTAAGGGACTTTTGGGTTACCCTGCATAAGCGCTAGAGAACGGTCGGGATTAAAAAATATGTAATTGGCCGGCAACATGAGCTGGAAATATGGGTGAACTGATCGGCTTTTCCATTTTTGAGGGGAGCTATATGACGCACTGGAGATCGGACGTGACCGAGTGGCTCATCGCTGGTTTCCAAGGATCAGGATCATGCGGTCGGGCGATTCCCGGCTCCATCACCGGACGTGCGCTCCCCCCTCAACCCTCCCCTTCCCCCCCCCCCAACCCCGAAAGTTATTGCGTACTTTCTGGGTTATTCTCTGTCCGCATGGGAACGAGGACTCATGGAGGACCCTGTCCGGTAAATTCCAGACTGAAGTCTCATCATAATACGTTAGGAGCGCAATAGTACAACAAACAATTCATGCAAGAGATGAGAAAAGCATGGTTTCAAAACAACGAGGGGTTTACAATTGAATTTCGCGATTCTCACTCATGGCTTTAGGTAAGGTACAGAATCAGCATCTTCACTTAAACCCTCGTACCATCCATACTCGGGTACCCAAGCATATAAATAAGATTTATTTTTGCAATATGTAGTTTTTCCTGTACATCTATGTTTTATAACGTTATACTTACACAAATATAGGGCGTTATTTCATCACTTTTCACATGAAACACTTTGGGCTTTTAAAAGAAAAGACTGCCGAAATTCCAGAAATTCAGGTTCACAATAGACAACTTGCATTCTGGTGTTCCAAAAGTACCCCTGGTATGGACTATGCAATTTTGGAGCAGGCCAAGTACGAAAGTTAATGGGGAGTGGCGTGTCCACCATAGGTGGAGGTGGGGCAGATGTTTTGAGGGTGTGGTGGGGTTATCTCCAGGGAGTAAAGGAAAGTTAAAAGAAATAAAGTTGAGACAGCTTTTGCGATCACGTACTCCATCACTGCCGTTTGTCGATCTAGAGAGTGGAAGCAGATTGACATTGAAGATGAAGTCCAAAAATATAAGCACCGTTCATGATATCAGTGCAATGATGTTAGGATAACGAATGGACTCACAACAATAACATGCCATGTTTGTAGTAGAGGATTGAGGGAGGAGAACTTCCCAATTAATTTGAATAAATATTGGTGGTGTTTCACTTTCCACTTGGCAGAATAGCTCACGATTAGATGAATTCCAACTTTAAATGCTGTGATAGCAAAGTGGTCCTACTCTTACTCCCATTAAAACGACCTTTTCAGATCTCAAAGAACGAGATCCTGGCGATGCTACTGCATTTGGTATGAGCGAGGGGTAAGGATGTATTAATGGGGAGGGTTGCCCAGTCTGACAAAAATCCTAGACAAGTCATTGAGGCAGCCCATGGCACGTTTATTGTACTCTACTTGGTCGAACACGCATTATAAAAACATGATCTCATCCAATTCGTACGCATTCACTAGTAGGCTCATGTGCTCCTATCAGGCGCATTGGGCATAATTTGCTCGAAAGTGTGGGTGTGTGTCTGTGTGTGAACGTGTGTATTTGAGGGGGGGGGCCATTGTCGAGCTTCTTCAACCTCCACAACTCCCCTCTCTCTCCCTTTATCCCAAACGCTTGACTTTTGTATATAGATTTCAAGAGTGACTCTCCTTTCGTTTCACTCATGCAAAACCAACTTAGAACATCTTATTGACCGCAATAAGTTACGACTTGAATGTTTGAAGTGGGAAAGGGGAGACAGGAAGTCAAGGTCATCATGTAGGAAAAGGGGAAGGCCATGACGCCTCTGGCCCCCAGGCCCTCGGGTTCCCACCTCAATACCTTCCTCGATTCCATCATCCTGCCCGGAGTCGGTCGTAAACTATCTGGCCAGTCCCAAAGTTATTGATGTAACACCAGACTCAAAATGAAAGCAAGAAATGATGGTGACGAAATCATCCAAACCATCTTGAAGATGGTTTGGTCCAGAAATTCTACTTCAACAGTATCTTACAGAACAGTGATACACCTATCCCAGTCAAAAAGTTATATAATTTCTCCCGTGGATGAAGAAAAGTAAGGCCATTCATTTCGCGTTATTGACGTAACACAGCTTAGACAACAGTTTTCGTTCTCCTGACTCTCTTCCAATTCTGTCTGATTTGGTTTGACCCGGAGCTTCCATATTTTCAAGAAAGAAGGCATAGATCCTCACCTTTCTTCATGCCAAATGAATTTGTTGTTGATAATGAAAAAAATAAATTAGAGGTTTTCCCAGCGTTACTGATATAACAAAATATAAAAAATTACGTTCACGAAGCAAGTGTTAAATTTATCAAAATGGAGTGTTGGCGGAGAAATAAAAAACCATCCTATGTCAGGTGAAAATGTTTTTGCGAATCCTTATTTGGTCTAAGTTTAGTTTCCATACAATGCAGAAAAACTAAGTTTGAAGGAATTCTAGGGAAAAAATTTCTACCCCATTTTTTGTCAAAACTATTCTGGAACTGCCCCTTTGAGTTTTCTCAAAGTTTCTTCAGAATTTCCCTTGGTTTACAGAAGAGGACATGACAGACAAGGACTGAAGGACATGGCAAAGAAGAGCAATGACTTTGAGAAAACTCTCTGGATTGATACTCATTGATTTATCTGCTATACATTCGTAATAAGCTCATGAAGACCATCTGCAAGAGACGACCAGTCCAAAGAATGAATTTAAATGGAAGAGGACAAAGACATGGTCTCGATGACCAGGAAGGACAGAGCTCATTTTCTAACTCTCTCTCTTTCTAATAATTCTCTAACTCTTTTTCAATAAAGATGACGGATGATGAATAAAGATAGATGACGAAGTAGTGGCTGCCCCTTCTGTGACTATCTTTAAGAAGAAACTGGATGCTTTCATGGACAGGCAAAAAGGGGGGGGGGTAAACAAAACAAAAATATTTAGCTTTAAGAGGGTTAGGCCTAACCCAATATTAAGGAACGTTCGACCTCGACACGTGATATCGAAATGGGTGAAATCGCCTCTTGGTATCACTATCTTGAATCTTGAATCTTGAATAATTGCCGATAGTGCTACTGCAGCTCAACAAACTCTGGTAAAACTCTGAAAATTTGTTGGAAACATACTCATATATGTACAGGGAAGGTTTTGCGATAATAACTCCAGGGCGAGTGGAGATATTTTGGTTATAAGTTTTTTTTTTGCCATACACTGTTTATCAGAACGAAGAGAACTTCGTTACAACACTGGTAATCATGGCGAAATGCTCTTGCGACAGTCTTCGCCGTCGCCGTCGAACCACAGCCGATACCGGATAGGCCGTGTGACTCTTCACTTGCGTTCATTCGTCCTGCTCGGTGAAATATCTGCGTTACGCTTAAGGCCACTGTTGGTTTAGGTAGGAGTTATTTGTACTGGACAGCATTCTCTTGCTTCCACGCAATTCCTACAGCATTAGTTGAAGACTTATCATTTATAACGTCCCTGCAACTTCCTCTCGTGCCTGCCGCTTTTTGAGCCCCATTTCCTCAAGGTTCCTTTTATATATATTCAACCCTTGTGTTTCTTAACTGCACAAGAGTCAGCTGAACTCTGGCTTATACAAGCGTGAGACTCAGGGACTCTATCCCCCCCTTCACCGCTCGTCATTCAATTGCCTAAGTGGTGAACTTCCTTATCCTTTGTATACTACTATTTAAAGTGATAAGCAACGTTGACCTTGCTGGTGATCAAGTTGCACACGATAGGTCAACCGAGCGCGAGTAGAGTCACTTGGGATCCCGATTAATTGGGATTCCTATTATATATAATACACACCACCCCCCCCCCCCCCCCCCCCCCCCCCCCCCTTCAACCAAACACATCCAGTTAACCAAGCACGAGTAAAATCACCTATTATATATAGTATGCTCCACCTAACCTAACCTAACCTAACCTGGCCCAACTTAAGGAGAAACACAATATCCCTAGGGGGTACAGTCACCTGGGCAACCCTACACACTGCGTACGATTAACTGTGTCCGATGGGCAACTGTAAGTGGAATAGGCCTACCCAACAGTGTCACTGTGGTTCAGACCCAAGGGTAATATTCCCAGGGTAAAGATCATCATCATCAGCTCTTTCAACTTCCATTTTCTTTTCCCTCTCAAGATTGTTGGTGCCAAGATGTCTCATTTCCTGCAGTTCATTTGGACTGAGACGTTGGTCAAAGAGTGCAGAAACTACCATAACCAGCATCGGGATAATGTAATGGTTGGACTTCAAGAATCTGCCACTGTGAAGCAGAAGTTGTTTGTTCAAAGGTGGTGGCTGCATAAAGGACCATATTGTTGGTCATGGGCTAAAAATCTGCACTATTGGCTTTAGGTGCACATGGATTGGTATTTGATGTATCCCAAGGCCTATTCCACTTACAGTTGCCCATCGGACACAGTTAACAGTATGCAGTGTGTAGGGTTGCCCAGGTGACTGTACCCTCTAGGGATATTGTGTTTCTCCTTAAGTTAGGCCAGGTTAGGTTAGGTTAGGGGAGGGTGGAGCATACTATATATAATAGGAATCCCAATTAATTGGGATTCCAGGTGATTTTACTCGTGCTCGGTTAACTGGATGTGTTTGGTTGACTGTAAGCAGAACAGGCCTAGCCCACTTGCAGTCCTGACTTAGGTTAAGTTAGGTAAGACTCAGTTTGATCCCAATTTCAGTCTGCAGCATTAACTTGAAGCACATTCATGGGTTAAGAGGCGTGAAGAAGTTTTTACATTATGAAATTTACTCACTACATGTGATTCAGTCTGGGATCAATATTTAGTTCCAAGTCTTGTGCTGATCTCTCTTCACTCTGTTGGTTGTTACACCTTATATGTTCCTTTTAACTATTCCTCTTGAGAAGGTTATCTGAAGGCTTTATCTATTGGAAGAATGCATTTCAGGTAATGAGTTCATTTTATGGTTGTCTGCTACTGCATTCTGGGAAGGGGTTCTGTATGCACTCAGCCTCTACTGTCTAATATCCCTAAACTGGCAAGTTTTTACACAGCAGTGGCAGGCTGGTTGAGTAGATTTTTATGCAGCAACTTGCATGTGCAATGGAGCTTCATTCAACTCATTTTATCTCATGGGAAGTAATGTTTCATTGAGTGACAATCCCATATCTTTAAATCTTTAAATGACAATTATACTTGTCATTTGTACTGCGCAAGAGAATGGCCATGGTAAGTATATTCATCATACCTGGTTAACAGGTTAATTCATCAAAAGTCTCTAGGCCTTATTGCATCCAAATTCATCTCCATGTGCAAATTTCTAAACTTAAAAGATGAATTTAATTACAAATTTTCCTTCCTTCATTGGATAACCCTTTTTTTTTATGAGTGGATGGGAATGACCAACAATTGCAAAGGATACAGTCTATTTAACAGAGGGTATTTGTGTTGAAGGTTTTAACAGATAGAGGATGTTCTGCAACTTTGTTTCTTTTTGGGAGAGTTGAGAACTAAAGTTTGCAGAGAAGTACAGAATTTTATGGACAATATAAACTTGCATCTGGGTTCTCCTTGGAAAAGTATTCATAGTATAAATTTGCACTTAATTCTCTACCATTACAGCCAAAAGAATCAGGAAATAAATATATTAGTAGCAGAGTCATGGATGAGATAGTTTCCAAGTAAGACAGTTCCAATAGATATGCTAATATTTTGCTATATATTTAATCCAGAGTTAATTTGCTGTTTTTTATATAGAGATGAAACAGTGTCAAAATTCCCTCCATGTAGGATGCAAAATTCAATCTTCTATGCTAATGGTATGTGGGTATTGGTATGCCATTACTGGTGTGATAATTTATCATTTTCTGCTCATGTTCCTGCAGATGTAAATACAATCAGTTTCTAGAGGGCCTCCTTTCCTGAAAGGAAAGAGACCACTTATGGTCCTGTCCTCTCCATCAGTGTGTCCCACTTTGGTTGTCTGACGATGGTAGATATGAAAAAGATACAGGCTGAGTTCGTTTCGTGGCGAATTTGCATCAAAATCGGCATATTTATTGCAAATTTTGAATATGAAATTTGCTAACAAAGGGGAAGGCATGAGTACCTGTGAGCCCTCCAGGATATGGATCACAATGCGCATGTGCATACGACCCAGGCCTTGGGCACAATGCCATGTCAACAACCATAGCTGTCAGTTCCCTCCCAACCTTTGTGGCAGACGGTTCCAAGCACGCACAACCCTCCATCCTCATTTCATGGGCATCGAGGGTAATTTCCAAACGTAACTGAAATATGATATTTTTCATGGCCAAAGACCAGAAAGAGTTGGCATTTTGTTCAATTAGGTGCCAAAATTCAGGTCTCCTAAAATGAAAGGAGGCCCACTTCTGGACTAGGCTTGCCCATCTTGTTAATGGTGAAAATATGTGATTCCAACACATGCTTTTATGGAGATAGCTTCTCCTCTGGATCTACACCCAGGAAAAAGCCATAGATCTACTTTTTGTATTTCAGCATTCAGACATTGTTATGGGTGAAAATACAGAGAAGTGTTTTGACTTCACTCCAGAAAAAAAAAGATAATGAAATACTTTTTGGGCTTACTAGAGGATATCTGTTGGAATTTAGCAATGCCAACAGCCCCTTTCCCCTCACCACTAAAAACACTTGTATTTCCTTTTAGGTCTCACGAATAGGTTTGTGGAGGAGAGGATCCACCACTTATAATGATCAAAATCAATATGTGGAACTCTTGGTAGCCAAGCCGTTTCTTGGCTACCAAATCTCATTTCCCTGCTAAAATCTCATTTCAGCAGGGACACTATCCTCAGAGATGCATAAAATCTCTAAATGTAGAGGAAATTTATTTTCAATTTATTGTGACCATCATGGCTAAGTCTTCACAGCTTGTTTTATTTTCAGTTTGAACATTTGACCATGTGGTTTCATTCTCATTTTAGATAACATGAATCTCTGAGGAGATCTTAGAGTCTTCCATTTTCAACAAGTTTGTTTTTAATGTCACCATTTGCTCCTTTCTATCCAACAACTTTTTTTTCAAGACTCATGTTGGATACAAATCAATTGTACTTTCATCGATGGTGGCCTCTTGTTGGTGGAATAGCTGCTGCAACTGTATCTGTGGCAGTTGGGACATGGTGGTGGTACCGGGCACCTCCAGCTGGCAAAGCAGTGGAATCCAAGACATTTGACATCAAAGAAACAACATTGAAGGCTCCTTCTGAATGGGTCCCTGTTGCCAAGGTGTCCTCAATTTTCATCTATCCTGTGAAATCCACTCATGCAGTGTCAGTCCAAGAGGCCATCTGCACACCACATGGCCTCAAGAGTGGATCCATTCGAGATAGGTAAGTGAATTGTGGTCTCCTCTGTCCCTTTCCTTATAGATGCTCTATGTTGGAAGAATTGCACTGTTTTTCAATTGAGTCCAACATTTTGTTACTTTAGTCCAACTCACTTGAGGCATGCTGGGTTTTTCCCTGCTGCCACTTTCATAGGCTTGAAAAGTGTATGGGACTTCAGCTATGTTATATGTTAAGCTCAACTGAAAAACATTGCTGAAAACTTCTTGTGAGTGATCTCTCCTTTTGGGTTTCAGAGTGTTCATGGTGATAGATGAGAATCATAAATTTGTTTCGGGAAAGGTTCTGCCTAAATTAGTCCTGGTATCTTCAAAACTGGAAGGTGACACTCTTTATCTCAGCGCACCGGGGCAAGAGTCACTCATAGTGAATTTGAAGGAGGTTGAACAGGAGAATAACATTATCACGTGCAGGTATGTTGAACAGAAAACCTACATTCAGAATTACAATAGAATCCCTGAATGAAGTTGTGAATGGGGAAAGCAACAAAGTAACCATTTGATCTTTCATAGGATGCGTGCAGACGACATTGATGGTCTAGACCTCGGCAATAAAGTTTCAGAATGGCTGACTGCCTTTGCTTGTCCATCTGAAGTTGGAATTGAGTCTCTTCACATTGTCTATCATTATCGAAACCAGAGCACACGAAAGTGGGAGGAGAGTGAGGCATTCCCTCTCCTGAAGGCCTCTGATAATGTAGGATCCTCCCTTGCAGTTCCTCATGACATTGGGGCAAATCAAATTAGGTGTGTGCCATAACACCTTGCTTGACTTTTTAGTCATTCTATGCTGACATGACAGCTGGGATGCTGTTGTCTGAAGGGAGTGTTGAAGACCTCAATTCACGCCTGAAGAGCAACTTGAGTGGAATCTCCGTTGGGAAAGGGGTGACTCCTCTCCACTTCCGACCCAACATTCTGGTGTCTGAATGTGAACCTTATGCTGAAGACCAATGGAAATGGATGAGGATTGGAGAAGTCATCATGAGACAAACTGGACCCTGTTCACGGTAAATACTTGAAGCTAAAGTAGCTTGTGTTTTTGGAGATTCTAAATTACTTATAAGTTCCTACTTCCATTCATATGGGGTTTACATCACTGTAGACCAAGTTAATACACATGTAAATACTGTCAACCTTGCATATATTGGGTGCAGTCAAAACTTCTATGTCAATGGGCATTAAAATTCTTAAATGTGAGATTGATGTTAGGTCACTTCTCCTAATGGGTTTTCAAAATGTCTACACATTGTTGCAGCAAGCTGTAGGAGCTAATATAGGGGTATTTTGAAACCACTGAAAAAATGTGTTTACTCAATGCACACATATCCTTGTGCAGGGCATTATCCCCAGCATGCCTTGGAAAACCTTCCCATCATTCTTGCCAGGTCTTACTCCCAGTGACCTCTGGCTATGCAAGACACTAAAGACTTCAGTGCATATCTATATCTACATTGGGTACTGACATTTTCCAGTGGTTTCAGCAGACCCCTTTGACAGGTTTTAAAGCTTGATGCAGACAAGGGATACTTTGTTCACACTTGTATGTAGACAATGAGAGGATGTATGAGATATATGTTGAAAAGTGATCCATTATTATCCATCTTGGATAAACCTGAGGTATGCTTATGTCCCTCTGATATAAACTTTTTAACTGGACCTAGTAGGATTGCTATAAATGTCATAGTTCTGATGGGGTTTGTTTATGTCTCATGGTTTACAGGTGTGTGTTCACTACTGTTGATCCTGTAACTGCTATCAAGAATCCATCTGGAGAACCATTGAAAACACTTAGGAGGTGAGTTGTCTTCAGAAATCCTTGAGTTTTGGTGTTTTTTCCCATTATCTTACTTGTCTCCTAGTTCTTTAATCCTTTCACTGGTGAGTTTGAAAAAAAAAAATGACAGCTCAAGAATTTCTTGGGGATACCAGTGAAAGGGTTAAAAAGTGGAGCTAAGCAGCAGTAATCATACCTGAGGACAGGTTGTGACTGGATTTTGCCCTATATTCTAGGTATAGGCAAACAAAGGATCCAGCCATACGAGCAGTGAAAAAGGATTCTCCTATGTTTGGAATCAACATCTCCTTTGACACTCAGGGAATCATATGTGTTGGTGATGTCATCTACAGTGGCATAGAATCCTGAAGGCCATACCTCTTCAGTGAAAATTGTAGAGATGGTGCTTCCCCCATTCTTATCATTTCTAAAGTTTGATACAGTATCCATGCCATTCAAGATGAGTTCATCTCCATTTGTTTATATTTCTTCCAATCAGCTAAGCAGGATCTTGGCCTTAATATGTTTAAGTTGAGTTTAGTTTCATATTTTATGCAGTTGTTATTGTATAATCCTTTGTGATGATCACAATCCATTGTTTCAAGAGCTCAGTTGGATATGCAGTGTCATTCCACTTTCTGGTCAAGTGATGATTTGTTGTTATGTTCATTTAGGACAAAGTCTGTTGGCAATATACATATTTTTCAAATGGATTTGTTTATTGAGTGCACTGAAATTCTGACTTTTTCTATTTTGGAAGGGTCCAAAGAGATTCCTTGTTAAAAGGAATTCTCAGGAAGTTTCTGCTTCCCTCTCATTTGTCCTATGTTTATGGTATCTACATTATGTTTAAAAAATAAAAAAATCCTGTTTCTCTTGTATGGTGCTGGTTGGATGTGCAAATTTTAAGGTGAAGTCACTATACCATTGGTTCTTTTATTGCAGATATTTAGCAAGTGACAGCTGTAATACAAATCTGAATTTATCACAACCATGTTAATAGAGAATCCAGATGCTCTGAAGACATGGCTGACAGCTGTGTTAGAGCCAATGTGAGTTTTCAGTTAGGTCTTTCTGAGCCTTGCTCCTAGATGTATCCACTTGTGCATGTGGTGATATCTTTTTGATTTGATTTGTGGCAGGTGTGATGCTGATCCTGGAGCCCTTGCAAAGTATGTGATAGCATTGGTGAAGAAAGACAAGCCTATGGAGCAACTCAAGGAGTCCTGCCTTGATCAACTGGATGTGTTCCTTCAGAAGGGTCAGTCAAATGTCAACTAGAAGGACCATCAATGAGAGCAATAAAATTCAGAGTTTCTGCATATGCTTATATCCTTTATTGCTGGAAATTTAAAACAGAGACAAAAGGATTTGTGGAGCTTCTGTTTGGGGCATTGAGCAGCAAGTCATATCTGCAGGAGGTCGAAGAAGCATCTGGGACTGTTGTTCCTGATTCCACCACCATGATTCCAAGTGTTCCTGCACCGATTACAACTGTTACCCTCACCTCCTCTGACACTTCTATTGCTGCTCCTATTCTTCCAGTGAATACCGCCATTTCAGTTTTGAAGCGTGAGGAAGATCTGGCTCAATCTCGGTTACGCAAGTCAGAGAGTGTAAGTTTCATCACCTTCAAGTTTTCTGGGAGAGAGCAGAGAAGTTAAAGATGAATGTTGTGCATTTCATGCAATAGTTTCACCTCTCAGCATAGAATAGAAGTTCTTGCATGAATCTCTTTAAAAAAAAAGACAGGTTTTCTTTACAGTAGAGACATCCCTTGGCTGTAAATATGGATTGTGATAGTGTACAAGACTACTTCAGAAGGGAATAATGAAGCAGGCCAACTTGTATGCATTTCTAGGAGCTAATTAATTAGTGAGTGGGGAGAATTTAAGCTACAACAACAGCTGAAAAATTTTGTGCCTCATGCCTTCTGTAACTGAACATAATTTGTAGCTAGGCAATATGGACAGGTAATGTGCAGCAGGAATCTGGAATACATGATCCCATGTGTTGCATGTAATACTATAGACCCTGAGCTTAGGCCATAGAACTTGCATGAATTTGTTAAACTCTGGTTTAGTTGGCTGTCTATTATTTGAAAGGGACCCTTGCAGTATAAAAAGTCTCTTCATTCCCTGCATTCATGCCCATTGCTAATAGTCAACTTGCTATTAGCCACTTCAAGACCAAGTGGTGGTTAGAATTTTCTGAAGGCTTTCTTACTCTAACTTTGGAGAAAGTCTGAGAAAGGGCAGGAGTGTACAGATGGATCAGGGCTGATTTTTCCATGTCCATCACTAGGATCGTGAAGAAAGGGAGAGAAGGGGGAAGAGATTTTCAGGTTCACGATCACGGAGTCGAGAACGTGATTCCATTCGTGAAGTTGGGAGGAGAAGGTCACGGAGCAGAGAGAGAGACCGTGACAGAGATCGGGATCGTGACAGGGACCGTGAACGAGACCGCGAACGGGACCGTGAACGGGACAGGAGGAGGAGGGGGATTCATCCACGCCGAGATGATCGAAGGTGAAGACCTTAGTCTGTATTTTGCTGACACTTCCAGTACATTATTCAGTGTTCCAATGTTGATTGGTGAATGTGCAGGGATCGCCGAACCCGATCACGCTCGCCCAGACATGTGCGTTCCATCTCTCCTCGAAGAGGATCAAGTAGATCTCGTTCACGTTCACCTAGAGCTCCAGGTAGGTGCTGACTTTTATCAGATGAAGAGCCTGTTTGCGTTGCTCCTCATGGTGGTCATGATCTTGAAGGTGGAATCATAGACACTGGTCCCAACGACAGTGAGCCCAGGAGGCGTTCACCTTTCAAGGAAGCAACAACTGCCAACTCAAATGAAGTCTCTCTCTTAGGACAACCACCTCGTCGAGACAGATGCAAGGACTATGATGGTAGGACACATTTAATGCTTGCCAATTTACTATTCCTAATTAAATGATGTTTTGTCATTCACTGTATTTTTGTTGTTATTCTTGCAGAGAAGGGTTACTGTATGAGAGGGGACTTGTGTCCATACGATCATGGAGCAGATCCAGTGGTGTTGGAAGATGTATCACTCCCTAGTGTCCTAAATTACCCACCCCCAACAGCAGTCCCACCTGCATCTGTGCCAACTGGACCCACAACTACAGTGATGGCCCCCCTACCCCCCCATGCCACTCATGTTCCCCCCCCACCAGGTGGGTATCCTCTTCCCCCTGGCCCCCCTCCCCCACTAGCCCCTCACCTAATGCATCCTCCCCCCCCCAGAAGGCCCCTTCCTCCAATGGGTAAGAGTCTCACCCTTTTTTTGTTTTTAACTCTGTAATTTTCCAAGTGTTTGGATTTGATGGGCTGGGGGGCACTTGGTGGAAAAATGATACAGTAAATGACATTCTTGTTGACCATTTGCCCCAGTGAGGTATTAAGAGATGTTTTTCTTACAGAACCATATAACCCAGACCATCCAGGCATGGGCTGGCATCCGCCTTTTCGTCCACCACATCGAGGAGGTCGAGGAGGCAGAGGTCCCCGACCAGGATATGCTGCAGGTCAGCTCTAGAACCATTCTAATACAGTAGTGTTGTCATTTATACAATGTTTAAAATATCTGGGCAGTCTTCAAGTTCTGGTTTTGCTTTCTCAACAACAGGAGGATATTCCACTATGCAATCTAGGGAACTCATCAGTGTTCCAACTGTGGATGATGGGAATGTGGGATCTGTTCATGAGAGACCACATGAGGACATTCTTCCAGTAAGTTGTATCTTCAAATTTTTGTGCTGTTGATTCAAATATAAGTGTGGTATCCATTGAAGTTTTTTTGGCTTTGGCCTGTTGAAACTAATGATATTTTTCACCTTGAGGTTGGAGATGCACACATGAGGGAGCCACCAGCCCAGCGAATGAATTTTGATTTCAACCGCTTGGGCCCAAAACGATTCAATCCCAATAACTGCTCTTTGGAAGTGAAGAAAATCCCTCGTGGTCTCAATGATATCAGTCACCTTCATAATCACTTCAAGAAGTTTGGCAAGATTCTGAATATTCAGGTGAAAGATAGTATTTCAGTGAAGTGAATATCTGTTAGTATGAGGACAGGGTTCATGTTACAAGAAGCTCTCTTTTTTTGCAGGTAAATTATGATGGAGATCCTGAAGCAGCTGTGGTGACCTTTTCTGCACATGCTGAGGCTAATGCTGCATATAAGAGCACAGAAGCTGTGCTCAGCAATCGCTTCATCAGAGTTTTCTGGCACAATAAGGAGAACCAGGAGGTAGCACTTTCACAGCTTCATTAGATCTTTAAGGCATGCATAAGCTGACCCCATACAACTGAGGGCTGTTGCTGTATTTCACAGGGTTGGGATGTCCAAAGTCAAAAACTTGAATCACAGATGAAACTCCCTATAAAGCAGAGGCTTGGCATTCCTCCTGCACATGAGAATGCTGTTAGTGAAAGGGTATGGTCTCCGATTTTTTGTTCTTTTTATTGTTCGTGTTGGATTCTCTGTGATTTATCTGAAATTATGGGTTTTCTCTGGTGCTCATGTACCTGTATCCACTTAGCAGGTCCTCTTGTCAGGGAACAACCTCACAAAAACTTTGTACATCACCGAGTCAGGAAAACAGCCAAGTGCCATGGAAGAAGATGATCAGGTGCAAGTCCATGAAGATCGGTCAAAGGTACAGTGTCTGGTGAAGGTTGTGGCCATGTGTCTGTCACTAATCACTTCAGCCCTCATTTTCTCTCTTTCCTTTTTTCAGAAAATTGCTCAAATCCAGAAGGCACAGGAGTTGCTGGCTGCAAAAGAAGCAGAGAAGAAGCTGTCTGAGGAAAAGAAGAAGGCAAGCAGTCAATTCATTTTATCTTCCAAGTTTAGAACTGCAAAGGCTCATGTGTATTCATGAAAAACTTACGTTCCATTTTTCTAGGAGGCAATCAAGATGAAGACAGATATATTGAAAAGAAAGCAGGAGCTTCTGGACATGCAACTAAAGCAACAGAAGCTCCTCATCAACAAGTTGGAAGCTGGAATAGCCAGAAATAGCCTTCGTCCTGAGGAGAAGGAAAGACTCATGACCACCATCAAATCCCTGCAGGAATCAAGTGAAGCCTTAAAGAAGGAGCTGTCTCTGGCCACCAAGACCAATCCTTCCTCCAGACCGATTCCAAAGACAAAAGAAGAGGTCAGTAAATCATATTTCAAGCTTGTGAACGTGATCACATCAACTTTAACCCGTGCTTTTGTCCAGTTGGATAAGGAGCTTCTGGATGCAGAACTGGAGATGTACAGTCTTCAACAAGCAGGAGAAGACTCAACTGAGATTGAGAAGAGGGTATTTTTGCTGAGAGCAGCAACAGTCTCGTTCCCTATGGGGATCGGTCGCGGGAGGACAGCATTTGGTCGTGGCCGAGCCCTTACCTCGCTCAATCGCGGCAGCTCATATCTCAATCCCAGAGCACCATCGCGTGGGCGTGGAATTCTCCTCCGTGGAAGGCGGAGGGGTAGAGGCTGGTGTCTGACAAGCCTCGACAAGAGACCCAAGTCAATCCTCATATCAGGATTTGAGCTTGAAGATAAGCAGGATCTCCTTGCACACATATCGGTATGTCAAAGGCTAATGAGCCCCATGCAAGAAATTTTCTTCCATTCTTTGTGGCTCACGCTCGAGTTTTGTGTTTCTTGAAGATTGCGTCAGGCATGATGAGTTTTCTGCCGGGAGCCTGAAAAGGGAAAAACTTTTTCGCAAAGGGGCTTGCCTGTCCGTCTTGCTACACGCCTACTCATGTGAACCTTGCTTCTTCATTTGCAGTCTTTTGGGGTCATTGAGAGTGAGACATGGGATGATGCAGTTCCGAGCGTGGTGGTAACGTACAGGACAAGGAAAGAAGCGGAAGTTGCCCTGAGTCAAAGCAAGAACTTTGGAGACAGGACACTGAAATTAAGTTGGTACACAGGGGCTCCTGGAACTACTCTTCATCGCCAGCTCAGTGGGAATGAGAAGCATGAAGATGCTGATTCCCACCCCCTTTCTTCAAACTTGGATGAAGTTGTGAGATCCTCAATGTTCTCTGCTCTGGAATAAGTACAACCAACTCTCGCTATAACAAAGTCGATGAAGCCGCTGGAATTATTTCGGTATATTTGGTCAGGAGATGGTCGTTTATCTTCATTTAGAGGACAGAATTCATATCATGCTTGTGTGAACATGATTTCATTTTTCATCATCCCGTGGGTGTATTATGGGGGCCCAACGGCTTTTGAGGGTTTCAAGGACGACAGTGTTTTAACACGTTAACTGTCATATATCCCGCGGGCGGGTCACGTAGCCTCGCGGGTTAAAGTGTCAGAAAAATGAATTGGCTGCTAATGTGTGAAATGTGTGAGAGCCTCCTCCATTTACAGGATGTGCGCCATCCTAAACCTTGTAAAATGAAACTCGCACGGTATGAATGAGGCAAAAGAGCCTGATAGAGAGCTGAGTGCGAGTGTTGAAGTGTTTCATTCACTAGCATCGCCGGTGTTGAAATCCCCGCCACACGCACATTCACATTCCCCCTATCACGCACATTCTACATGTGCCAAATCCATCATTCTTGTAGGCGGTGCTTCAGCCCGAGTTGAAGGTCTGGAATGAGATAAGAACTGATCCTTCAGTGGGTCAGTCCTTATCTTAAAAAATTTCCTCTACATTGGGGAAAACGTCATTATATCCAGTGTCCTTTTTGTCTGGGGGCACAAATTCTTTTGTTATATCTGAAATTTCGGTATATCCGATTTTTTTTAGCATGGCGACCGGGCAACGTCAAGGATTTTTGTATAAGTGGCTTTTTGTTATATCCGCGTTGCATCCAACTGAGAGTCAACTGTAGATCGCTTCATGATGTTTGCAATCAAAATGGTGACTCATATTTTTGCAGATCGGAGGGGAGAATACCTCTGTGAACGAAGATCTTCTCTTTGGTGATGACGACCTCGACGAAGAAGAAGAGGAAGAAAGGAGTTGGCGTAGGTAGAAACACCAGTGTCGATTCGCCTCCATTCATTATTCCTTTTATCCTTTGAATTGTTTTTTTTTTCTTTCCCCCTATCCATTCATGTCCACTGAGTTTTCTGTACTGGGGTGTACAAAATTCCTCAGTCTCACTTGCAGCTCTTGTTTTTTCTATCTCTTCTGTATAGTGGAAATACTGTACTCTACATGTGGAAAGAAAAAAGAGGCAGTTTATATTGAACATTGTTACCATATGGGAGTAAATGCATCATGTTCTGCTCCCCATATGTAATCCCCCTGCCTTTTCATTTCCCTTAATCAAATATGTCTAGAGTTCCACATATCTGCACTTTTATATATTAATTTCAGGTTATGCACGATTCACACCGTGCAAAAGTGCTGACATTTTTTGGCACCAATTTGGCAATACTTTGCAAGAGACTTTCTCCAGCGTTAATCTCCTGTTTCAACCCTGTACACTGAAATCTCTCAGAAAAGTCGCTTCCTGCTATATGCTGGACTTGAATCTTTTGCTTCATAGTGAAGCTGAAAAGTAACTCTCGTGCCCAATCCTAAGTTTCTCTTCCTGTTGTCGACTACTCAATTTCCTTTGCATAAATTAGTAACATCTTGGAAACAAAGTTTCCAAGTTTCTTCCGTTTCTTTGTTCCAGTTTCTTTGTACCAGTCAACCATAACTCTTGCTTGGAAATCTCTCAGGAGTTATTGGTACTGGTAAGCTCTATCTCTGTTTTTCCCATTTAATTCATCTGCAGTGAAGCTGGCAACCCACACTGCTTATGGTTTTCTTCTCCGCTGTGAAAGGCGGTGATGTCGAGATGAGGCATATCCCCCAGCGATGGAAGATGTGCCGGATCCTATAATCCCCGAAGCAGCTCCAAATCACTGCAAGGATCGGAGTCATTGCTCTCATGCTAAAAGGAAATTTATCCCAAAGGAAAATAGAAAATAAATTGGGACTCACAAAAGAATCCTTCCCTTTCTGCGAAGACAACGATGAATCGGGTAAATTTGTCTTCGGTCTTACCGACAGACGACATTCACTGATAAGGATCAGATAACGCAGACGAGAAGAAACGTATAAATGGCCAGTAAGAAATCACGTCTACTTTTTCGTTTCTCTTGAATTTTTTTTAAATTAACCCTTCAAGCAGTTTTCACGTACACCGTACGTTCATCACTTAGGAGGTCGGGTCAAAACGCAGCGCTTGAAGTAAACTGGGGCGAAATGAAGGATGGAGTCGTCTGCCATCTCCAGTTATAAAGGATATTTTCGGAACTGACTGTTCTGATCTAGCAGAAAAGAATCAGGAAGTATTTACGATTTCTCTTGCGAGAGTGGGAAATTTACCCCAGCTGATTGCTAACGAATCGGTGATCCTGGGGCCTGTTCCTCGCCTCTGCTAAACTTAAATCTAAATCTAAAAGCAAAAAGTCTATTCTTCGCCCTGACCCTTTAGCCTAAGATTTAACCTAAGATTTAGATTTAAGTTTAGCAGAGGCGAGGAACAAGTTGAACTAGGTGAGGAAAAGCTGAAGCAGGGAAGGCAACAGCCCGGGGCTCCAAAGCGAAAACTTTCGTCCTGCACGATGGGGGAGGCATGACAGGCCTGTTTTCCTTTTTTTTTTTTACGCATTTCTCGTCCAGCTGTCGAGTTCGACGAATGTGATGATAGCGAGTCTCTCGAGGTTGCACCCTACAAGTCCATTCTCGACACAAGTTTTCTACAAGGTATCCTCTTTTTTCTATTTCGCAAGCGGTTGAGTCGCATTTCGTTTCTCGTTTCACGTCATGGAACCATGGAACGGAGAATTTGGTGTGCTTCTGGCTTCCTTTCGTATTCATGGCATGGTGTTCGCAGACTCAGGCACGCTTCCATTTTGGTTGCGAACGCGGTGGGATCTGCCAGGCAGGCAAACCCCATCGGCTGGAGAGTCGGGCAGGAGGATGTAGCCCTGTTCTTGACGCTTTTGGACAACCGTTCCGCGGAGGAAACTGAGGGTGTGGCCATGGGACGGCGTCCTTATCAGGAAACTCATCTTTCTTTCTTATTACGCTATTATAGGTCTCTTCCGAATGCAGAAATGATTTTTTTTTTATGCTTGAATTATTTTCTGCTACCGTGTAGGAATAGGTAGAGTCTTAGGGTGGATTTTTGAACTGAGCACTATCCGATAATGCAGCTTTATTTCAGAGAAAATGCATTATAAATCCGGTAAATATTTTCCTCCCCCCCCCCCCCCTCAAAAAAAAAATTAACTATATCTTGATGGGTTTATGTTTAAGCTGATATTGTCCGATAGTTGGAAAAATATATAAGGAAGCAAAGGAGACAACTGCAGCGGGCTTAAGGAAAAAAGTTATCAAAGGTTGAGGAATGGCTTGCGCCATCTTGAGGCGCAATCTATCGCAACATGTCTTGCTAGTATATCCCACTCTCTGCGCATCGAAGCTGAATTTATCCAAACAGTGGGATATACTTTGCTCCGACGTGGTCAAAAGTCTCGATTCTACATTGGAAGAACGTTAAGGAGGTCGATACCACGACTAAAGCGTGAGTAAAAGCCAACTCGTCAACATTGAAGAGATGAAGGTGGGAACGTATGGCTTATTTCCATCCATCCGAATGAATTGATTCCGTGGTCTGCAGCCTCTTTCCCTGCCTAGAGTGGGCGAAAAAGAGGGGAAGAGAAGACTGAATCTTCGGAAAACCTCAAGGGGATGCTTCTGAGACAGCAATGCGCTAGATGATCCTCTTTCTGCTCCCTTCCAGCCATTTTCCACCTCTTCCCGAGAAGGGAAAAAATACGAGGCTCGTATTACCCCGTGCCTGCTCCAACTGCACATTCCCTTATATGCCCCTTTTCCTGTTCAGCGACGAGGATTCCATGCCATCGGGATGATAGATGAAGATATGACTTTCCAGTAATGCGAATCCATCGTTATCGGGTCTCGAATGATGAGAAATCCGGGAGGGAAAGAAAGAATTCGACAATTCCCGGGAAGTTTTTCCTCGGAAAGGAGTCTCACTGATGATATGCCCAACATTCATTTCATTTAGCATGATTTCATTTTACTTTCAAAAAGGATTTACACTTAAATGTCGATCAGTTGGGCTTATCTCTTAGAATCCCGTCAAGAAATCTAAGTAAATTGAATTAGATCCATCTCGTCCGGGCGAATCATGAATTGCTGATGCATTGAATGACTAAACCTTTCCCATTTCAGTGCGATTGATCGAGGAGACTGGAGGGGGCGGAGGGCCATCTCGTCGCAGTCCCTGCTTCCTGCTCCAACATTCATTTTGCATCACTCCCTGTGCTGAATGAGAAATAAAGTGACTTACTTTCCTTAATTTCCAAGTGTGGTTTTTTCTTTGAAGACTGAGCAGTGCAGCTGCAATGTTGTCGTTTCTATCTTTGATGGCGAGAAAAAAACTGAGGGGGAAAAAAGGGTCTAAGGAGTTAGGTGAGGCTGTCTGAATGAGAACCATCAAGGAAGGAAATGGTCTGTATTGGGTATTTCATACGGACGATCATGTAGAAAAGCGAAAAATATGAGTAGAGAACCATTCGAGAATCGAAACTGGCTTTATTTGTGCGAAGGAAAAAATCTAGATTTGAAATGGCATCCCTGGCGTCGACTGCGCCAAGAACCGGACGAATCCATTCTCCGGTCCTCACAGATATAGGGGGTGGTCGGAGAGTCCATGGAATAGAAAGGAGCAGGGGGAGGTGGGTGGGAGTATGACGTCACTGAATTCGACCTTGAGCGACAGTTTTTTCCGGGTTAGGAAAAAGCAGCACCAGGCGAGATTTTCGCTCTTCTGCCGGGACCCTTCTGACGTCATGGATCTGGCCCAATTCACCTTCATTTGACTTTCAGACCCACTTCCATCGTACCTCCCCTTGAAAGGAAATGGACTCGTCCATCTGCGGTACTGAACGCATGAATGTGACAGATGGCACGTTCCTAAAAACAATGAGAGTGCTTGCCTGACATTGTGCTTACTCATACGAATAGGCTTTCCTTCGCGCTCGTGAAATAGATGCCCAAGGTCCTTCTTCCAAAATTTTTCGTCAAAGAAAAGAAACAATCAGAAATATGAGACACTTCCGGTCCCGCCATGGTTAGCACTTCCTCCGCCCCTCTTCTAATGAAAACAAGCTAATTTAGAGTGCAGGAAGCCTCTCATTCCCAAGCTAAAGTAGTTTTAAAAATAAAATGCGCCAGAATACATGTCGTGGGACACGTTTACACCATCCATATTCATCAGAACGCAAAAAAAATTCGGCGAAAACGTAAACGATCCATCTTTTCATACTTCATTCCCGCTTCTGGAGATGGCACGATTCCAAAGTGAAAAGCATGCAACTACGGTATCACAACGTGAAGTTATTTGGCGATGGTGGTTTTCTCGGTCTCGGTCTTTGTGACGTAGGAAGCTGGGAGGATGCAGACCCCGGAGAAGTGAGCATGTCACTGCTTCGAGTGTTGCTGGGGTGGTGCTGTGGCCTCGTCGCGTTTCCTGACAGATTTCTCCTACCTGTTGAGGAAAAGTCAGGAGTTACAGGATGGGAAAGAACCTTTTCCTTCCCCTGTGCAGCTTAGCGTAGACTCAGGAAAATCAAACTGCCCAAGTAGCACACTTATTGACTCTTTCATGTTAATACAACCCCAAGTAGTGAGCCAAAAGCGGCCCAGGCACTACACTGGCGGATTTCTGCCGGGGGCTGGAACGTGGCGGCAAGTTGGACATGCAGCTGCCGGCCCACTACCTATTGTAGGTAGGAGGAGGAGAGGAGGAGAGGGCCACCAGCTCTCTCTGAGCTGGTGGCCCTCCACCAGTTCAGGGTGGAGAATGTAGCTGGCTCTCCCCTAGATACAGTACCAAGAGTCCCCACTAGATGGGACCCCCCGTTCCCTACACCCTACAATTGGAATGAAGTCTCATTATAACAATCAATAAAATCGAACATTTGATCATTTATTACCCCCATATTCAAGACAGAATTATGGAGCCTAGGCGATAAACAAGCTCATCCTTCCTATGAGAACCCCTTCCATGCATGTATATTCAAATCTGAAAGGAGTTTCTAAGAATTCGATTATGTACATTGGCTCTGACCTTCGTTTCCATATCGCTGGGGGCAGAATGATGATTCTGCCTCCAGGGGAGGAAAGGAGGATTTGAGTATTCTGTTGAGCAGGAGCGGGGGGTCCTTTCCCAGGAAAGTACTAAAATTAGTACGTTCAGAACAATTATATATATTCCTTTGCCGTCATCAGGTGAAGCTGAAATAGTAAAATGCTCATGGAAGGCCCATGACGCGCATTATAAACTGCAGATAACAGTTGAACGTAGTTACAAGCAGCCAAGGCACTCTGAACTCGAAAGCGCTCTTCCTGCAAGGCTCGTATGCGTAGACAAGAATTTCGTTCGCAAGAATCACGTTCACGAGAATCATGCACGAAAGAAGAAATGTAGTGCAGAAACCACGTAGGACAGCATTTATGTATCGAAGAAAAAATGTATCCATTATCCTTAATTTAACTGCGAGAAGCGCAAGTCCACGTAGGCAAGAATCACGTTGGAAGGAGTACACGTACGAAAGAATTTGCATGAGTCTGAAGTCACGTACGCAGGAAAGCCTGCGAACAAGAATCGCATCGAGTAGAAACCACACAGGCAGGAATCACGTAGGCAAGAAAGTGGGCAGCAGAGGATTCTGTATGCAAGGATCATGTATTCTATTCTGCAAAAAAACACGTACGCGAGAATACGCAAGAAACGCGGCAAGAAACTTCGTGGGAAATAAAATTTCATAGGAAAGGCAATTTGCCAGAATCTTTAAAATGATGCACGTGGAACCTCTTCTGAAAGGTAATGGGAATGAAACATGACAGGAAGTGCATGTTGGCTTCACATTCCAGCTCGTCACAGTCTCCGCTTCATCTAGAGCTGGGGAGCAGAATCTAGAGACAAGGACGACATCTAGACATCCATGTAGAAGTGCTCTACTTACACTGACTTGAGAGATGGCACGAACTGCTAATTGTGTCTAGGCTTTAGATTTAACAGGGGTCGGGAACCTATGGTTCACGAACCGAAAAGTTTCGCTCATGAGTCATGGCAAAAATCATGCTTGTTCATCATATTTCTCATGTATCAAAGAATGCACATGTCTGTTGCCAACATCAGGAAAAAAATTGTTGTTTTGAAAACCTTTGGCTCATGGGGAAAGGTTCCCGACCCCTGCAGAATATCCCATTCAAAAAATATTCTATATATTAAAAACGTAATGAAGATGCGTTCGTATGAAGCCTCCGATGCCTAGGCCAATGTGTGCAAGGTAGATGTGCGTATGTTCGCAAGTCCATGTGCGCATGTGCGGTGTCTTCGGCCTGCCGAAGGGTGTACGTCTCCCTCTCTCGGACTCGCACTTTTTTTTCCCCGCTGTTGCGACTGTCAGATCTATTCTCAAAAACATAATAGCCCGAGGGGGGAGGGGAAGAGTTCAGATGGTATAAGAGGACTAAAAAACGAAATGGAGCAGCCAGGAAACGAACCCAAGGCCACCTACTTAACTAATCAAGCGTGCAATCCCTACACCACAGAACCCATGTCCTTCAGCTTTCCTTTCCGTCATCCCTAACACTACAACGGGAGAGAGAGGCATTCTACCACCCTCCTCCTCCCCTCTACCTAGAGGGTGCTCACACTTCCGATATGGACTTTTCCGCGGGGACGTGTAAAACTTCCCCGCGTATTATTCGGGTTGGTAGGGGGTTAAAATCAGAATGTGAACCGTAAGTTGAGGGTGACGACCTCAGCTTCCCACACTAACGCTGCCAGCGGCGTGCATTACAAAGAAACCTCGTGGTGGTGGCTGATGTATACACACCTTGGTACTGGGGTCCAAATGGTCCATGTATTCTCCTGAACCGAAGTCCGCAATGATACGCTAGGCTACGGCCAGGTGCAACTTGATTAACGTAGTTCTTCATAAATAAATAATTAATAATAAATCCTCCGAATTTTTATGTTGCGCTATATTGTTGTGAAATTTTGCCGTCGCTGTCTCCTAGTAAACTGAATTCTTGATTAAATGAAATAAATAATTTTTTTTTTTGCCACAAAAAATCTTTAAAAATTATTTTGCAAGCAACGCTGCAACTGGCAGTCTAGTATAATAATAAAACCAGTGCTTCCCTGTGCTTCTTGAGTAGTTGTATTCCTTTTCCCCTCGTTTATTCACAGCAAGGCAGAAACATACAAGGAGAGGTACAAGTATGAGACTTACATGTTTTGTCAGTCGGGTCCTCATCTGTGCCTACGAATGTATTCCCAAGCAACATGTTTGCGTAAACAAAATATCAATTTTTTGCAAACAATGTAAATTTCTTGCTATTGGCATGAAAATGACATCACGTTTATGTCAAATTTACATTCCTATATTTACGTCACCAAAGTGTACGTGTATTTTACATGAACTAGATGTCACTCCATCTGACGTGAAGTACATGATATCAAGTTTATGTAAAGTTAACATCACACTTTCCATATGAAACTTTAGCTGACCATCTCGCAGTTGCAATACCAGGATTCCTCACTAGATGGAACCCTTGTTCCCTGCACCGTACATATGCTATTAAGTACTGGCTCTCCCGATATACAGGTAGTATCAGGTTTTCTTACCATCCTTCCACTTTGTATTATGCAATCCATGAATGTATATATGGAAAGTAAGAAATTATTGCATATTTTAAATAATATATAACTCAGGGAATCATTAAATGCTGAAGCTAATCTTGTTATTACACCAGTGCACGGGATTAGGGAAGAGTAGAATCCCAGCTCCGCAAGTAATATACCTTCTCTATCCATAATGGAAAAGAACTTCTCTAAACGTGTATTCCTCCTGCAGTGAGTAATCTTGGTGCTCTTGAGTGCTGGTGAGGTTGAGTACTCGTGTACTCCAAGTAACCTTGTCCAAGTGTCCAAGTAACCTTGAGTTCCCAAGTAAGGAAAGGAATGGGAAAAATAAAGCGTATCAATTCCCTTCAAAAGTACGAATTAGTTCGTTAAATACGCATGAATGTTAGGGGGAAGTTAACATTAATTTACGTAAAATGGATGTAAACATGCTGTTGGGGATGTAAACGGGAATGTCAATTTTACGTAAAACTTACGTTAATTTTGTATCACCGTTTAAGTATTACAGAGGTGACATCTCTGCAAGCATGTTGACATTATCTTGATGATGGTTTGCGTAAAATAGATATAAAATGTACAAGAAATTTTCATTCAGTTTACGTAAAATTAACATAAACATGCTGCTTGGATACCTTCGTATGTACAGGGTGGCCCAAAAAAGGGCACTCTTTCCAATGCGCATATTAGGTGTGATGCTTTCAAGGATATGCAAACAAAACTGCAATTTTCTTAGAAACAGCATGTTTTATTGATTTGAAATGTTCACAGCATGTTCCTGACGTAATGTACCAGACATGACATAAGTTTCACTCCAAGTGGATACCACTGGCCTAGATTATGGCCTTCAACCTCTTTTCGAAGTTGTTGACGCTGTTCCTCGCCACTTTCTTTGGAATTTCGCCCCAAGTCTTGAATGAGATGATTCAGACTGTGGTGGGACTTGGAACAGGCCTCAGACTTGAAGGTCGACCACATGGCGTAGTCAAGAGGGGGGTTCAGATCTGCAGACGACGGGACCACTCTTCCTTGGTCAAGAACCCTTGTAAATTCTTACGACACCAGTCATGGGTCACATTAGCCGTACGAGACATTGCTCCGTCCTGGTGGAAAGTCCAAGGCTCATCCCCGAACAGATCTTGAGCCCATGGGGGCAGGGCGTCCTGCAGGATGGATTTTACGTAGACGTCGTTGTTGATTTTGATGCCCTCAGGAACGAAGACGAGGGGGGACTTTCCCTTGTTGGTGATGGCGGCCCACATCATAACTGAGGCCGGCTTCTGGGTGCGGAACACCATTCCAGCATGGTCGGGAATCTCTTCTCGACTTCGTGCCAAAACCCGATCATTTTGCCTGTTGTGTTCTCAGACGAGAAGTTATTCTCGTCTGAGAAGACGATGTTGGAGGCCGAACCATACTTGAGCCTCTCCAGCATCTGACGACTTCGGGACAGTCTCTTTCTCCTGGTAGCTGTACTTAAGAACTATCGCTTCTGGAGCCGGTAGGAGGTAAATCCTGGATCGTTCTTGACCATCCTCACCATCGTCGGACTCGAGACATTCATCTCCTTCGCCATCTTCCTGATGGAACTGTTGGGATTGCGCCAAATCCAGAGCCGGACTCGGTTGACCAATTTATTCGTTCTCGTCGTTTTCCTGCTGCCTCCAGATCGTTTGCCAGTAGAGCCTATCTCAAGGTATCCATCAAATATCCATTTGATGAAGAGTCGGCTCAAATTAACTTTTTGTCCGCCTTTTCAATTTCCGGTCTTTTCAGGCCCTGTTCATGCATTTCTACGACTCACGACCGCCTGGGTTCAGTCGCCATTTTCTCCGCTTCTGTTCAAACGAGTCAAATTCAAAACTGGATAAAACAGCAGAAACGTACGATTCCAAAAAGTAACATTTGAACTACGTGAGTCAAGTATTTGGGGTAAGAGAGGATTTTGAAATTTTGTTACACTTGACCTGGACCACCCTGTATTTTCCGGCTACATGTAATGGAAAAAGAAAGTCTTAGCTATAAAAGGCTTTTCTCAGGCTTGAATTGCCTTAAAGGGTGACTTAGGAATAAAATATTGAATTTCGATTACGAAAAATCGGCGTTGCGTTCCGTCGCTCGATATGTTTCTGACCAACATATAGAGCGAGAACGAACGTTCGATGAAAACGGCGATGATCTGGAGAATGTGCGAAAACCAAATCAATTGAAAGAACAAAACACATCGCAACGCTCCACAGACCAAGCCCTACACATCCATTGCCTCACTCCAAAACTTCAAACCATGGGGTCCAGACATTCACATTGGTACGTTGTTCAGGCAAGTAGATGTAGGTAGGGTAAAGGCACTAGTTTGTGGTCAAGGAAATTTTCCTCTTGAAAATTGCATTACGGTCGTTGGGGTAACCGAGAAACCACTTTATTGGTTTCAATGGGAGGCCACTTAGGCTTGATGCACATACCCTAAAATAAAATATTTAAAATATTGTTACGGAGGGGAGGTGGCAGACGGACGATGGAAGGCACGAGAGGACGAAAGAAGCCAAGGAACGGCCGGGAATTGAAAAGGCGGACAAAAAGTTAATTTGAGCCGACTCTTCATCAAATGGATATTTGATGGATACCTTGAGATATCCAAGGAACGGCCGGGAATTGAACCCGGGCCTCCTGATTGCCGGTCAGGTGTGCTACCACCGAACCCCAGACATTCAGTCGAGTCTCCCGACGCCATCCTCATCCGTCACAATATACTTTTCCAACAATAGCTGTTTAAATGGATGTGTGTTGATTTTCACGTGGTTCCTATTTGTGGACGGCCTGGTCATCCAGTTTGTCGACATCCACGGACCTAATTTGTGGACACCAGTTTTTGTCAAAAATTATGATCGTGCGTAGGCCGAATAGAAAAATATGGGCATGAGATATGTACGGCAGTTATATTCATCTTCAATGATGTCCTGTTAAGAAATACCATTGGAAAAATTAAGGAATTCAGGGGTGCTAGGTCTAAAACTAAGCCAAAATGTGCAAGTTCACTCATGCTAATGGGTGAGGAATTTGATGACGGATCGATGCTCTAATCCAGCGTTTCCCAAGCGGTGTGCCGCCAGAAAGGCTTAGGTGTGCCGTGAAATTTGAGAGTTGAAAAAAAAAACTAAAAACCTAAATTAAAAAAAACTTAAAGCAAGAGGTGGAAAACGAGCTTAGAGTTGCACTACCACGCCTCGTATCAAACTGCTGTGTTCAGCGAAGCAAGCACAAGTTTCCCATTGAAAGCAAGTAAATGGCTGGGTGTGCCGTGGAAAGTTCAAGTGTCCTTATGTGTGCTGCAAATAAAAAAGATTGGGAACCACTTCTGCTCTAATCTCACGAAATCCATGTTAAGCGCGAGTAGGTTGATTTACACTCCGACCACGTCGCAATTTTCGAACGGGCTGAGCTGGAGCTGCTCACATAATACAGACCATAACTAGAGGCGACACTCCGAGGGGTAGGGGAGGGTCGAAATATTACAGAGACATCTGGTGGCTTGTTATCAACAACACTTCCATGCGGCGTGCTTCGTGGCAGCGGAATCAGGAAACGACTCGTTCGGGGATTCGACCCAAAGGGATCCCTCAACGTAACACGCGTGTCTTGAGCCCGCTGCTCGGCCATGGAAGAGTTGTGCGCCCGCTAGGTGGAGGATCGACGGCGACATCTATATTCCGACCCTATCAATGAATGGGATTCGAGAGGAGTGTCACCTCTAGTTATACTCTACGCTCAAACACTATGCAGGGGCGTGTCAGAACAGGTTACAACATGTTTTATCGCGATACAATGCTAGCATCCTGTCTAGGAAGATTATACAGTATATCCAGTGCCCCTCTTATCATACAATTTGGTGATCCTCAAGGGAGGCGAGAGGTACCCCTCTCTTCGCCTCGCCTCACAATGCCATGTCGAAACCCGTTCGAGTTTCATCGCTTTACCCTAGACTTGGCTTTAGACATGGAGACCCTAGAGGGCCTCGGCTCGGGGCGAAGGCTAGGGTTCCAACGAATCCATAGGAGAGGAGGAGGCTGCCCAGGCTCCTCCTCCCTGTCGTTGTGCGCTCCCTTCATTGTAACATTGCAGTGCGCTTCATTGCAACATCCGGGATTTTCTTATTCTTCCCACTTTAGACTACGCCTTCATCCCCTCACCCCTTTCCTCCTCCTGTCATCACCCTCATTTCACAGCAGCAGACTATGAGGTGAAAGATGGAAAATAAGAGCCCTGCAGGGATGAGTAGGGCAGTTAATTGCATCGTGTATGTTGCCTCCCTCGCCACCCTCCTCTGCTACCAAGGAGGCATTCCCTTGGTCCAGGCCGATCAGGGCAACGGGTGAGTCTTCTCTCCCTCCGATTTAAAACGATCTCTCCCCAAGTTTACGCCTTTTCACAACTTGGATACGAACAGACAATCCCGAGTTTCGCAATGCGGAACTAAGTAAAAGAAGTCTCTCTCACGCGTCTTCATTGACGTCATTTGGTGAAACTACAAGGGGGGCAAAAAAGCTATGCAACTTGAATAAACACAGTTCGACGAGAAATGTTATCGCTTGCTTCAACTTTGCGAATATTGCGAGGCACATTCAAGGGCGAAATTAAATCGCTTGTGAAATTTTTTTTCTTCGAATGGGGCAATGGTCAAAGTGTAATGATAAGGATGGCATTGAGAGGCACGATTCGGTGTGGTCGGGGGTTCGGTGGTGTAATGGTGACCGACAATCAGGAGGCCCGGGTTCAATTCCCGGTCGTCCCCTGACTTTCTTTCGTCCTCTCCTGCCATCCAATCTTCCGGCTATTCTCATGACATTGGTGTCAGAAGTAAAGACCCGTAATGTATTGGAAGCTTGGCACGAGTAGTGAGGATGGATTTGTGAAGAGGCATGGTGGAGTTGAGGGGGGGCACCCCATTGTGTATAGTCCCGCAGAGGACATTCGTCCCATAGAGGACATTTGTGTAATCCCCCATGTACTCACCACCCAAGTATCCGAAAGGCCCAGCAGTCATTTGTGTACTAAGTCTGGAGGTCCAGACTTCCTTAAGGAGGGGATAGTGTAATGATAAGGATGGCATTGAGAGGCACGATTGAATGTCCCGGGTTCGATGGTGTAATGGTAGCACCCACAAAAGGGATGATCCAATTCGTGAAATTAAAAATTCACGAAATTAAAAAGATAGATGCTAGGATTTCACGAAATTAAGCCGGCGCCAGAATTCCTTCCTGCGCTGTAACGTAAAGTTGGCTACAAGAAGCACGATATCTAATTAGATGAAATTGCACGCATGGTTGCCCTCAGCAGCAGAAATTCTCTCAAATGAAAGTTCAAGAGGCGTAAAGCAGATTCACAGAAATTCTCTTGTTTAGACAAGCGGTCTAAGTTTAGTGGTCAAACTGCGGCCCATTACGATGTACTAATAATTGATTTTTTTTTAATTTAATACTTGAGTCGGGACTCATGTGAAGAAAGGTAATCAATATGAAATCAATAATCAAAAAGGTACATTCCGGGTGGTGGAACTAAGCGTAGGGTTGGGGTGTCTACTTGGCCTCCCTTGCCGATTTTCTGCCTACGCCACTGGTCTGGTGGTCTGGTGAGTGCCCCAGACCTTTCATTTCCGAGGGCCTGGGTCAAAGGTGAAGTTGGGTCAGATGTTAGCATTCTCGACACACTTGCTAATATAAACGGCACCACCCTGTCGGGAATCTCGGCACACTCATGTATCACTGTCGTTTACGACAGATCCAAAAATGAATGCAACGACCTGATAAAACAATACCTAATATGGAAGAGAAGAACGGAATGTGCAAAAGCTTAACAAAATCCAAAGATTTCGCAGGATTTTTGGAGTGCGCTTGGAGAAAGTGGCTACTGCGAAGAAACTACAGCGGCAAATGTAGCTGTCCCAAGCACATGTTAACAACACTAGTCCTACCATTTGAGAATACTTATCTACCTATATCTAGGGCACTTGTAGTGGAAGCAGAATTTTGACGATTGCAAAGTGCCGAGATTACCCTCAGTGCCGATATTCGCAGCACTTACCCTATACCTTCTCTATCATTAATGAAGAGAGCTCCTCTAAACATCTACTTCTCCTCCCGAAGTTCTGGTACGGTAGGAGGAAGCAGTGGGTCATCTGAGTGCTGGTGAGGATGAATACTTGTGTACTCATCCAAGTACTCTAGAGTTCCAGAGGAAAAGGTTTTATAGCTTATCAATTCCCTTCAAAAGTATGAATTGGCTCGTTAAATACGCATGAATGTTAGGGGGAAATTAACATTAATTCCACGTAAAATTAACATAAACATGCTGCTTGGGTAGAAGTCATAAGTACCTTTTTCTTAGCAAAGTCTTTAAGGTATTCAGATACTTATAATTGCAAGTTTAAAGTAAATTTGAGTGCGCTCCTGTTGAACTAGCCCATTATTTGGAGAGTTCATACATTGCAAAGATTATGTACGAGTATTACCTTGTAAGTACTTGTAAATTGTGAAAAGTAAGAGAAAAAAAGTAGCGCTTATCAAAAATATAACATGGAACAAAGCAGCGCCTAAAACCGGTGCGTTTACATGAGCCCTGACTCCCAAGCAGAAGCACTTTCGGCGACAAAAAATTTGAATTTGAATTGCTTTTTTATTTCTATGGATTCTGGTCGTCAGACATCTCGCAAAAATTGCAGCCAAGATAATACAACAAAAGCAAAGCAAAGACTACGTACTAGGTCAATGATAAAAAGTATCTTCTGGACAGAAATACATACAAAAAAGATTTTTGAAACTTGGATGTGTTGGCTTTGGGATGGCGAATACCATTTCTGGTAACGGGTCCACTCCGTTGTCCAATGGCTTTTTGTATGTCTGGTCTCAAAGTATGATCTTCACTCCATGAAATGCGCATGGCCAGGTCAGTACCTAGAGAACTTACCTTCTCGACAAAATTGGTAACATAGACCTTGCTGTTCATGTTGGATACAGCGGCAAGCCTGCGCAGCAGTTTCAAAAGTAAGCGTTTGCTTTCCTCGGTCAAATATCCAGCATAGATAGGTAGGGCATATAATAAACAAGACAAAATGCAGTATTCCACGAAGTCCACAACTGCTTGATTGGAGTTACGAACATTCCTGAGATGACGAACCGCGAACACTGATCACGAGAAGCATTTCTTGTAGACGTCTTCGACTTGGTTCTTAAAAGTTAGGCCAGTGTCTATGGTCATGCCCAGGTATTTCGTACTGTAAAATGGACGAAGTGTGTATAGATGCGGTCAAGTATAGGCAGTTTTCTATTACTACAATAGAAAGTGTATAAATGGAGGCCCTCCTTTATGGCGTGAGAAGCTGCAAAAGAGGTGACTAGCCCCGAGCTATATGCTGGGACGTTTCTAGGCATATTGGCGCCACATGCGTCTAGCGACAGACTGTCGCCAGCGCAGAAAAGAACGCAGCTCCTGTCTTCGTCATGATTCAAGGCTAACCGCGTAACTCGAGCCCATCTCCTAGACTCCCAAGTGGATTCGATCATCATAGGCACAGCTGGTGTCGTCCTGAAAGACCTCAAGGGACATGTCAGGAAGCTGGAGTGTGAAATATTCTCCAGCGTACAGTAATCTTGGGCACGGCCAGCATCCTTCATCGATAAAGGGCGGATGAGACTCTCGACAGTCCAACGGTCGTGGTGCCCCATGGATCAGAGGATCACCATGTGCACCCCAGTGCAACAGGTGGTTGTGGCCTATGCGCCTCACCTGCCATGTCCTCATACTCATGGAAACATGATGATGCCACAACTAAGAAAAATTCATACTGGCTCGGCCTTCGCCCAGGATAAAAAGGGCAGCGCTGGCTGCAGGTCCACCGGTGCAGTCAGTGAAAAGTTGGCATCCGGAGGCTCTCACGTTCCTGTTCCTCACCAGGCAAAAGTGGGAGTAAGGGCTACTGGTAAAATACCCAGCTCTGTCCCAGGAGCCGGGGTTGACAGTCGACCCTCCTCTGCTACAGAAAACATGCCCCCCGCACGGAAAGATATGAAATGGACAAAATCCAAGAACATCGACGTCATGTAGGCTTACTATCAAGAACGATCAGATGCGCCAGGAGCATACCGGAAGAAAATGCTCGAGCTCTGGAATCAATCTTACTCAGAGAAGAATATCAACGAGCAACGACTTGCGAATCAGAGACTCTATATCGAGCGGAACAACATGCTCTCAGATCGACTTGCGAATCAGAGACTCTATATCGAGTGGAACAACATGCTCTCAGAACTGGAGCGGGAAAGCATCAAACAGGAAGTCCTGAACACTCTCCAGCCTGTCAAACCAGAACGTAGTGTACCCGAGAAGAGGAGGCAGCACCTGAAGATATTCCACTTCAGGTTCCACCGAGGGCAATTGAGGCTCCTTCAGAGCTAGAAGAGCCCTCTGAAGAACTAAGAATCGCCTTCCTCGACCATCTGGAAGATCTGCGGTACCAACAGATGTCCGATCGACCCCGACTAAGACCTCTAAAGCTCAACCTTGCCATCTCCAAAGACATCGAGGAGATCAACCAAATCAGGCCCGTTGCACTGCCTCAGTTAAGTCTGACTTTGGGAGCCTGTTTACCATGCTGTTTACCATGCTTCTGAGTTAACGGAAACACTGACTTTACTGAGGCAGTACAACTGACCCCTGATTCTACACTCGACTCTGCAATGGTCACGTCGAGTGTTCAAGGGGGATGATGAATGTGGAACTCATACCTGGCGCATGCGCAAAGAGATTAGATTCTGATTGGCGACGGTCTGTCGACAGAGTGTATATAGATGTCTCTGGAGAGGTCTTCGATTACCGTCCTCTAGCCGCTTGTGATACAAGTGCTTCCGCCATCTTGGGACGGTCCAGCACGTGGAAATGAATGATGTGATTGGTTGGGTCCCGGCGTGGAGGTCCAGGCAGATAGCCTGGGGCAAGTTGCCTCTTTTGCCCTCCCCCTTTCCATGTGTCTGCTATGAACTCCTTGCTCGTGTGACTTGAGTAAGATGGCGGCCGCGCCTGGAAGGGTGCAGCGTCATGCGCCATAGGGGAGGCTCCTCCATTTATACACTCTCTATGGTCGCTAGACGCATGTTTGGCGCCCAGGGCAAGGAGTTCCAATGGCGCGCCTCCCCTCCCCTTCCCTTCCCTCTTCCACCAAACCAACAACTGTGAAGCGAAGCACCACCGCAACTCTGGCGATCAGGGTATTTATCCCTGGAAGCCGGAACTGATGTAAATCATTTTGTTACATTTGTAAATTAAATCAAAGCCAAGTCAAGGCATTTTCTTCCACGCTAACCATAAAAAATACTTGTTTTTATTATTGTGTTTCTATGAGCACCCGCCCCCCCCCCCTCTTCCTCCCGCGGGCTACCACCCGCCCCTAGAAATGGCCCTGAATGACATCCATTCATCGATGGATGCATAAAGACAGTCTTAATTTTTCTTATTGCCATTGAGACTCAATCAATTACCAAAGCACGTCGTTTTTTTCTCGTTTTTTATTCGTTCTACACGATCTTATTTGGACATTGACACTGGCAGAGAGCAAACCTGCCGATGGTGCCATACCGGCGGTTGCCGAAACATCGGTATAGCCCTAGATTCAAGCGGCACCCATGTAGAAAAATCACTTTGGGTCAAATAATGAGGTAAAATGCCCCAGGCAAGTTAAAAATTACAAAAAAATTAAACCTGCATACTAAAGAGAAAGACAGGAATATATACAGAGGGGGATGTTTCGAAATGAAGGGAGCATAAGAACAGTCCCCTTCCACAGCATGCACGGTATGAGATCGAGCCAAAGACTGAAAGAGAAAAAAATATTCTCCTTTTCCTTCCCTCTCCTTTTCTCATTTCCTGTCTCCGATTCCAACATGTTCTTTTTTTTTTCCTTCCTTCTTTCATGCAGTCAGTCCCAGCATTTCCAGAAATTGATCGTGATAAGAAATTGCTCGTCCATGCGGGTCACGCCGCCTCTTCCTTTCCCCGCCCGGACTGTATTGTACTGTACTCGTCTCGATCCAATGGGTCATTTCCCATCAAACATTTTGCGCATACATCGCGATGGTAGAAAAACAATCGATTCTTCCAATCATCGATAGTGGTATCGATGCATCGACCTATCGTGACAGCCCTACTTGATACTCAATGCCCAGTTGCAGCGTGGCATCATGCCGCATATACCTAGGTACGAGAGAAAGGTTGGGGGGGAGGCTTCTGCCCGATTATGAAACTATCAGACTCACCGGTACGCTGTTAGGAGGCTGCACGGCATAATATGAAATATCATTAATAATTTAAATTTTTCTATCGTCCCGATTAGTACTAGTTCTCATTAAGTGGACGTTAACCACTTTCAAAAATCCCTGTTTTACTATTGTGTTAGAATCCGCGGTGTCCCCCCCCCCAAATCATTTAAAGATCTCAGCCTACGCAGCTGCAACTTTCAAGAGCGCATATCTGAGTTAATGATTTAACAAAAAGAAAAAAGGAACCATATAGGCCATCACACTTGAGAGCTCTAAAGGCTCTTATTATACATTATATAAGGCTATTCAGGCTCTCACAAGGAATAAAGGAGACTATTAAAAATCACTTCAAGACGCAAGGGGGGACAGTTGTCCTCCCTCCCGCATATGCCAACTCAACATCGAAAGCCTATCTCGGGCGAAGGCGGACGTCATCGCGAAGATACTCCGCGAACAGGACATCAGCGTTCTCGTCCTCCAGGAAACACACGTCGCGGATGCCACCTCCGTCTCAAGATCCCTGGCTACGTGCTCATAACGACAAAATGTCACCCGAAACATGGGATGGCAACCTACGTCGCTCAAAACATCCAGGAAGCGACAGAAAATATCCCCACGAACAACGAGTTCACTGTCGGCACCAGAATAGCCGGAATCAATGTATACAACGTGTACAAGCCCCCGACAGAACAATGGACACTGCCACTACTGCCTCTGGCACAACACTCGGTAGCCTATGTCGGTGATTTCAATAGTCATCACACAGCATGGGGCTACCAGGCCAACGACTCAGAAGGCGAGAAGATTGCAGACTGGGCATCTGCGCGAGACCTGTTCCTCGTCTACGATGGAAAGCAGCGAGGCACTTTCCATTCTGCTCGGTGGAAAAGGGATTACACCCCTGACCTATGCTTCGTCTCCACCGATGCAAATCGGCCACACAATCCCCGTAATAATCAGCGGACCGACACCGCGCTGGAATTTTCGGAAGGCGGACTTACCTGCCTTCACAATCGCCGTGGAAAAAAAACATCCACCATTTCTCCACAAATCCCGACAAATTCGAGCATTTCGTCATGCTCGTGATGAATGGCGCGAAGAAAACCTATGGGTGAATACCAGCCGCCCCAGACGAGCGCCGACAGCATTGCCACCCAGCTGGTCTGCAATGCCAAAACAACATGGAGCAAACAATCGCACCGCCATGTCCGGGACACGACTAAAAAAGCACTTCTGGAGTGCGACAAGGACTCCTCCCCTCTCGCCGCCTCGGTCTCTCCCGAAGAAATCAAAGCCGCCATTGCAACAACAAAAGCCGGCAAAGCAGCAGGAATCGAGGGATTTATTCCGAATTCCTGAAGAATCTTGGCGAAAAAGGAAGAGCTTGGTTTGCCAAGCTTTTCACAAAGATCATCGCCACCGCCAAACTGCCAAAGGCCTGGAGGCAGGCAAAGGTCATCGCGCTCCTCAAGCCAGGTAAAGGCGGCGATGACCCAAGAAGCTATAGGCCAATATCGCTCCTCTGCACAGCCTATAAGCTGCTGGAGCGAGTGATCCTGGCCCGTCTGGCCCCGGTCCTGGATGCCGCCACACCACCGGAACAGGCAGGTTTCCGCCCACACCGAAGCTGCGCCGATCAAGTGCTGGCACTGACCACTCACATCGAGGCAGGATTCCAACGGAGAAAGAAGACCGCAGCCGCCTTCATCGACCTGTCGTCAGCCCATGACACGGTCTGGCGCCGTGGCTCTCTCCTGAAGCTCGCCACCACCACCGAGTGCGAAAAAACGGTCCACCTCATCGCCACTATGCTCAGCGACAGCCAGTTCCGAGTTCACTTCGGAAAACAATGCAGCCGCCCACGAACCCTCCAAAATGGCCTGGCACAGGGCTCGGTCCTCGCACCGGCCCTGTTTAACCTTGACACCAGCAATATGTCGGCCACGAAGAGCCGCAAGTTCGCTTACGCGGACGACGTCGCCCTCGCCGTCCATGCGACATCACTGACGGAGGGCCAAGACACTCTCAATGCCGACCTGAAGATAATGGAGGATAATGGAAGATTACTTCCACTACTGGCGGCTGAAACCGAACCCGACGAAGTCCGTATCCTCAGCGTTCCATCTTAATAATGCTGAGGCAAAAACGACCCTCCGTATCGAGTTCTGTGGCAAGACAATCGCCCACGAACCCCTGCCGAAGTATCTTGGCGTCGTCCTCGACCGGAGCTTCACCTTTAAACAACACTTAGTGCAGGTGAGTAATAAGATGAAGACGCACTACAACATCGTCCACAAGCTAGCTGGGACCAGCTGGGGCTGCAGCGCGAACTCTTCGGACAGTGTCACTCGCCTTCGTGTACTCAACAGGAGAATACTGCTGTCCAGTACCACGTATGGGGACGCAGCGTCCACACCAGTCACGTCGACACGCAGCTCAACATCGCCATGCGTACAGTTACTGGTGCGTTGAAGTCAATGCAAACGTGCGGCTCCCTGTGCTTGCACACATCACTCCGCCGCAAGTACGACGCCAAACCGCTACACTGCGAGAATACGATAAGGTCGTACATCACCAAGACCTTCCGATCCGGAGAGATCTGGACCCTGTACCTCCGAACCGCCTCTCCTCGCGACGGCCGTTCTGGGCCGAAGCGGCCTTTCTTCACGCAGCCAACATCAATGAGGGAGAGAGGTGGAAACAAGAATGGGCCTCGGTGGACGAAAAAAAAACAAAAGCTTCGTCCTGCCTCCCACCACCGAATCTCCGGGTTTGGACCTTCCTTGCCGCCAATGGGCCGCCATCAACCGCATCAGAACCCTACGGACGATGTGGACACCTGATTCACAAATGGCGCATCAAAGACAGTGCGAGATGCGACTGTGGTCACGACCAGCAAACAGTCGATCACATCGTTAACGACTGCTGCATCTTCGCCTTCAGTAGTGGAACCACCGAAGTCCACTCTGCCACTCCTGAAGCAATCGAGTGGATTAAAAACCTCAAAATACAGCTGTAACTAAAAAAAAAAGCTACTCCATCATCCATACGAAAGATGTACACCGGACAGGAGATGTCGACTTTTCTGGTGAATGTGCAATGGAGGCAGCAACAGTGGCACACGTGTCCACTTGGGTTATCGGCCGACCGCTGTGCGGGCTGTCCTTCACACTGCCGAGGGAAAACGCTCGTTTCTCCCAAGCTAATAATGTTGCTTTACGCGGAGGTGGCTTACCAAATCGTGCCTGGAACGCTGCCATCACCTGTCCGGTGTACTGTCTTTCATGCACCCGCAGACTCGCCACTAAGCGCTCCTCAATGGTGTAGCTACTGGTGGCAGCCATGGTTAACTGCCAAAAATGAATTCTACTGAGAAGTCGCCTAGTCGGTCGCGCATGCGCCGTTTCGCGCCAGGCCCACGCGCCGCTGTGTTGAGCGGGCATGTGATATGTGCATGTGGGTATTTTTAGATCTCAATTCACGAAATAATTTATATCAAAATATATGAAAAGGTAGATAGGGATATGGTGACTTTTCGGCCACTCTGTACTGTACAGAAGATGATCGTGACTGACTGAGTGACTGACGCTAATTCTAACCATGTTCTATATATGATGGAAAGATAAAACTTGGTACGTAGGTACAAATTGGAATACTGAGCCCATAAAAGTTCCGCCTTTGGAAGTAAATGCCCTGGGGGCACACATTTTTGGGGGAAATACTTTCAGATATATATATTTTTTGCTCCAGTCAAACTGAGTGACATGAAAAGCTAAAACTTGGCATGAACATTGAGTTCAGGAAAATGTTAATTTTCCGATAAATACCCTGGGAGCATATTTTTTTAGGGGTGACATTTTCAAAGTATTTTTTTTTTGTCCTAGTAGAAATAGAAAGGTGAGACTTAGCACACGCGTAACTGATGTGGTGTTGAGTTCAGGAAAAATTCAACTTTTGGGGTGAATTCCCTCAGGACAGTTTTCGGGTTTTCCAAACATGTTTTTACACCAGCAAAAAGGGCAAACGGATAAGGCTGAAACTTGGTAGGCGTGTAGTCTTTCGAGTACTGATTTCAGTAAAACTATTTTTATGGTAAAACCCTTCAGGGCACATAATTTGCACAAGGCCCATTTTCCCTAATCTTTTTTGATCCAACGAAACAGAGAACGATAGAACGTTGAAACTTGGAGCAGAAGCATCTCTCAGATTGCTGAGTGCAGAAAATATCCTACTTTTTAAATATGTCCCCTCGGAGCGGTTTATGTGAGATAAGTATTTCAAGATTCGTTTTTTCCTCTGACAAAAGAGGACATATGAAGAGATGTGAAGTTAGGCACACAAGACATAATCAAAGTTATGATTTCAATAAAAATCTCTGTTACGTTCCCTTATGTTGATGAATATTAGAATATTTCACATGAGATAATTTTATCCTAGATAATAGAGCGCCGAAGGCGCGATCATGAGAAGAATAACCCTGGATGCGTTCGACAGCTCAAGTTGTTTGCCGGCTGGAAGACGTACGTGCACAGGCTCCCCCTCAGCTCTCTACTAATTTCCCTCCCAACTAACCTTCTTTCCCCTGTTCGATATAACTCACTCAGAGACTCAAGGATGCCAGGTACATGACCATCGCGATTCGGGTTCTTCGCTTCCCATCTCCTAAATCAATTAAACAACTCCTTGCGTTCATGTATGGAATACCCTGCAAGATGCACACCAAATGGCGTTTGAGCTTGCGAGTTGAAACTGCATGAAATAGCTTAAGGCTGAGCTGAAGACGCCGTTCCATTGCAATCTCAACCGTAATCATTTAGTCTCGATATTGTTACGGGAGGCCGAGCTTTCCCGTTTCCCCTTTATTTTGTATTGTATTTGAGACACCGTGGGTCCGGGTGGAGGGGCTTAGAAAAGTACACGTATGTCAGCAGTACCAAGCATATATTTATTTATCTCCCTTCAGACGAGGGGCATACAAAAAGGGAAGTCAGTCGTTGGAGTTTTAGCCTAGTTAGTGGGGTTAGGGGGTTAGTGAGGCGGGTAAGGGGACTCAGCCGTAGGTCGTATGAGACGAGGTCGGGAGTCGCCGCTAGCTCGCCCTGCTTGAGGTCAGCGGATTGTCTGGGTACCAGGGGCTACGCGATTCTGCCCCTTTATACCTACTCTTAAACTTTATACTCTTTATACTTATTCTGTCTCATACCTGATCCAATATTCCGAGCAACGGCGTGTCTCAATTTGCCTAATCCCTCAATACCTAACCCGGCAACAACACCGTGTCCCAGTCCGCCGAATGCTTTTAACCCATTCCACCTACGATTCGTAGGAGTCCCATTTTTCCGAAAGCGGACACTATTCCACGCATCCTCCTGTATGTGAAGGTCCCATTTTTCCTAAGGATTCGAACTTGGAACTTTCGGTTTAGGAGTTGAGTATTCTTGCGCTACACTACATATCGCATGTGAATATTCGCTGCTCTTCAACGAAGGAAGTAGGCGTTGAAGTCGTTCCTGGCCTGTACATCATTAGAGGTCTGCGCGAACACGATATCTTTGTAACTGTATCCGCTTGTGATATCCAAATCCCATGTTTTGAACACATGTTCGAGAAGCTTTTCAAAGGCAGTTTGTGGCATGGGATGCTGCGTAGCTTATCTGCTACGTTCAGGATCCAAGGAAGAATGATAGTTGGTCGAATTTTGATTTTTTTTTCAATGCTCTTGTTGAAGATACGTGCATATTTGCCTATTTTCTATTCACGTTCCGTTGAAGCAGGCAAATTTTGATGTCCAAAAAGTATTTGGAAAGCAAAAAAATTATGAACAGAAGAAGGAATTCCAGTTCAAGATAATTTTCTTCGCGCAAAATCCCGAGAAATCATAGTCAAATAGATCTCAATGGACTCGACTCCTGTGGAGTTCCGGCTTCCAAGCTGCACATTTATACACCTTCCGTGAACAAAATGAATTGAGTCATGGTCAATCACGATTGGACGTTAGGATGTGTTCCCTGAGCAAGCGGCGCTTGTCACGGTCCAATAGCTCTCATGATCGGCCGCTAATGCGATTTTTGCTGAACGAGCCGCTCCCGTCACAACCTGGACCAATCAGTCCAGGTTGTGACCGCAGTTGAGCGCCTTGTCATTTATAATTGTCACCCTCCAAGAGAAAAAAATACCAGAGGACAAGTGGACGCAAATCTACAGGTGAAAAGGCCCTATTTGGTACCAGCCTGCATCCTAGGCGGAAACCAAGAGAGGAGCGCCAGATGTGAAGAAATAAGAGACCATGTTCATTCCTTCTCGGTTCCCACCGCGTTCCTTTCCATACGCTCTTAAACATGTCACATTTGAGTCAACAGTTCTAAAATTTAAAAAACTAATAATTTTCTATCCTTTAAATCAAAGCTACTTCTAACGCAACAGAGTAAAGGTTATCCAAAGGTAATGTCTTGGAAAAGTTATCCATGCTGCCATTGTCACATTTAGATATTCTGAATCATACCTAAACGTTATGGCAGGTCAAGTAACACCGTATCTTTTAATGAATTGGGACAGGACCTTTCGTTTCAGATATTGCCCTTGAACGTCGAGTAGAATTGAAGCCTTCTACCTTCCGTCGTTTAAGACGAAAGTATTCCTATCTCTATGAGCGAAGTAACAACATTAAACAAATATAGGACTCTTCCCAATACATCTGTCAAGTATCCGTTTCTTCCTGTTCCGTATACTGTACATAACAATATTGGAGAACGGAAACGTCCATTTCATCTGATTACATCCCATTGAATCACCTTGGAAGTAGAACCATCCTCCTAACAACCACCATGCCAGAGTTTTCTGGAGACTCCTTGGACTCTGTTCCCACTTAGACCAGTTCATTAAAGAATTCATGTCTTCCCTTCTTCCCTTGTGGTGCCTGTGTGGAAACGTCATGCACCTTGTGGAAAATGAAAGGGACTAATTCCGACTATATCAGGTTTTGACACGCAATAGCGGCTACTTTGGCGCCATCTGGCCCCGATCGTGCGAACCTATTCTATGCTCCTCTGTGCTAGTAACGTTTCGCGTAAGCATAACCATTATCACGAAGGTCTCCAATCTTATTAAAGTTACGACTGTCTGGTAACTTTCTAGAAACTCTTACATCCATGGGTCCAGAAGACGATAAAAGTTATGAGGCCCTGATAACTTTGAAGCACCATTTATCTTCGAGAGTCACTTCTAAATAAATGTCATATGAAAGTTACACTTTTAAGAGTGTACAGATGTTAATTGTCCCAGCTCTTGCTCCAATCTTGTGCTTCCCGTCCTTCCTTTCGCCAAACCAATCCAGTTACGTTTTGGGGATCAGTTCGGTCTCGATCAAATTCAGTGCCACGAACGGTGGAAATGTTTGAGATAGGTTCATCATCGCTCCTTCGTAATGGGAGCAGCGGCTGCCTGGATGTCTCGTTACGCCCGTGAGCTGTTTAAACCCCAGTTCAGCGTCCACGCGACTGCCGTGCCACAATCTGAGAGAAAACCTTAAGCCTTACAGGGGAGATGAATGGGTACACCTTATTGATTCGAAAAATTTCCTCCTCGGAATTCCACTTGCTTATTGCGCGAAAAAGCAAGCGGAATGCGCGCAATGAGCAGTTGCACGAATCACGCATAACATATACTGTATATTGCTTCAGTCGAAAGCAAGTTTTCTTTCTGGGTGCTACCTATAGGAACAATGGGAATACACCATATTGGAGCGTGCAATTGTGCCTACTTAGTTATTTTTTCCCCCATGCTTCTTCCTCCCCATGTTTCGGAACAATGGGTCAGGAGTGGCTTGTATGTTGAATGAGCGAAGCCCACAGCGATTTGACCTTGAGTAGGTAAAATGGGACAAATAATTTTTGTCTTGTAGGCAGTTTAGAACTGTGATACATAGGCGAATTGGAACTGTGTCCTCGCGAAGTGGTCTGGGTATCATGGGTGTAGGTGGAATGGAGCAACACGTAGGGTTGGGGGGGGGGAGGCGGTCCTTCATGGGGTGTGAAAGCGCGCGGGTTGACCTTCACAGCCCTATTTATATCCCTTCTTTTCCAGATGGCTCTGTCCATTACCGCACCGCTTGTCGATTGTACTGTAGACTAATAACATGCATGAACGGGTCCGGGCTTTCACACAGTGCAGCCGGGATGGATGGACCAGCTTCCTGGTCCTGTTCAAAGCCGGTGTGTATATCTTGGGTGTGTCTCGCATTTCGACGTCAGTCAGTTCTCGAACATATTGGGGGGAAGCAGGTTTCTATCATAGAGGTCTGAAATTCACGATGCTAAAAGGCGATGCGTTGTGTTTCGGCAGGAAGGCAGCATTGGCGTGACCGAAAACTGACGCGACCTGAGACACCATGGACGATATCTATCTGCAAGTTGATCCATCGTTTGAAGAAACCCCCCAGAGGGTTTTCAATGAACTCTCCGAAGGCGATCGCCTCGAACTGACAAACGAGCAATGGGCCTGGCAGGAACAAGTGAGAAGCGACCCGGTGCCCCTCGAGGAGGGAAACCCAGAGCAACCGAGAAGTAGAATCAAACTTTACCATTTTGCCAGATCCTTTTCGAGTTTGGCTCGCCAGTGCATGGCTAAAGCCACGGGCATGGAGGCTGAAGAGACGTGGCAGAGAAGAACAGTTCGAGATCGCCTCTACGGAGACGAAAGAATTCGGTTCAATCCCGTGCTCACAGAAGATGGACACAATTTTTGCCTGGCCGAGGGTCTTGCTCGGCGCCGCTATTGGAGCAGGTACGACCAATTGTATCCGCATTCTCTCATCGAAGAAAAATTCGAACGAGGAGATTCCTTGAATTCCAAGATGTTCGTTTTTCGTCCCAATCCCGAGAGGAATATGCAAGAAATTATCGAAATATGCACCGAAGCGGCAATATATCGTACAACAGTCGAAGGTGATGACAACGGCCCCCAGGAAGGGGATCTCGAGGACCAAGGTTTCCGAGGTTCCATCAAGGTCATCTGCAAACGGTGGACGGTGAAAGTTGGAAAAGATGGGGGGTACACGACCCGAAAATCGGAGCCAGGACAGGCTCCAGATGGCGATTATGGGATCAAGGACGAAGTCCTGGCCGATCCGGTGGCTAATTTGCATATAGGAGGGCCGTTCTGAAAGTTCGTAGCTGCTCTCCTACTGAAAATGGTTTTAGTTTGAAATTTTCACCGCTTCTGTAAATAAACACCCTGAATATCTTTGCACATTTGCGTTCGTCGAAACCAAGAATCAAAGCAGCTGCGTCGATCCACTTCGATGACGTCAAGCTTAGTGTCATAGTAAGCAACTACAACATCTTCGAATATCTAAAATAGGCAACCGTGGAATTTTCCGTTGCACTTGGAATGGAAGGAAAAACCACAAGGGACCAGACCGTGTGAACGAGGAGGATGTGGTCGCATTTGAACGTGTCGACTGGTCAGGAAGCTCAAGAATTTCTCTGCTTCGTGGAGCAAGCGGCGCAACCGGAGCATCGTCGCGGTGCAACAGCAAGCCCCGAAGCCCCCGTTTCGGATGTTGACACCGGACAACTTGAAAGACCGCAGGCAAGCAGGTGCTTGTGAACCGTGCATTCTGAACGGTGGCACGCTCTTCGAGGGGAATGGTGGCGATGCGACGGGAAAAGAAAGTGGTCAACCTTTTCCTTCCTGACACTGCAGTGGCCGGCATTGGATCGGCGGTTGCTCTCTAGGAAATATTCAACTTTTGTTCTGGCGTTTTGTTTCTGGATCAAATTCATAAATCCCTGTTTCACCTCCATTGACTGAATTTTTTGAGCGTGTCATTAAACAATTTCTCACGGACCTCTCTCGGAAATCTGGCAGGGTGTGGGGCACCCAACAGGAAACAACCTTGCGAAGCCCCAAGTGCCGATGCAGAATGTCGAAACAGCAGAGGAACCGATGCTCAAATGATTTTCTCTCTCTGCACAAGTAAGTCGCGGGTCTTCGTCAACATCTGTTGGACCAACTCAATGTTGGTTATCAATTTTTCACATATGAACCCCCCCATTGTGAATTTTCGGGCAAGCAACTGGTAAGATGGATAGGCAAACTGAACAGTGCCAATTGACTGTGCCAATCCAAAATGCCAGCATTGCAGATTCTCCGCCTTTCCAAGGAGAAACGACAATTGGATTTAGATTGGGAGATGAGGAGTTACATTTACTTTTACTGTGGTACGAGATTCGACCAGTCACTTTGCCTTCTGTTTGCATTTCTCTGAGACAGATAAATTTCCAAGAAACCTCAGGGCCTGTGAAAACTGATCACACGGATCCCTTGCAAGTTCTCGTCATCGATTCCTCTTTGACCGAATTTCCTACAAGGGACACCCGTCAGACATGCTTTTACGATGCGATCGAGTAGTTCTTGCGGGAGACGAATCTCCTCCCATTGCGGAAAAGACCGAATGCACGTTCATCAGTACTCTTTTCTAATTATCGAGCAACGGCACAACAGGAACAAGGCAAGTCTGATATGGCCCTTGCCACTGGGAGCGCCGGGGAACGAGGACCGGCAGAGCGAAATCCACAGTCGACGCAACAATCACGCGATCACAGCTTGTCGTTCGGCATCGTCGTCGTGGGACACATCTCCGTTTGGCCTGGACGAAAGAGCGTGGGAAAAACCATTACCGGATGCAAGAAGAGATCATGGTACGAACACGGCAATCACCCGAGCTAAACTAACCATAGTCGTCTTATCTTTTTAGTAGGGCTGTCAATCGATAAAAAAAAACTTAATCGATTAATCGGCCATTTAATCAAATTTTAATCGATCCCTTAGTTCCCCCTTCAATCATGTCCAAGGCGTTGGGAATGATTCTGCTTGTGTTATGTCCAACACCTAGGCGAGTCTCAGGAAGTGACTCAAGACGATGCAGTCGCAAACATAGCAGTTACTATCCACACATGCACTAGTTTATCCTACATATGCCTCATTCCAGTCGGAAAGAAAATAGTTAAAACTTAGCCAGAACAATATATTGGAACTTGTGCGAAGAAACCCATTGAGGCTCTTTCCCATTCAGCCATCCCATAACGGAAGGATGAAAAATGTAACCTAAATTATCGGTATACAGTGACACTTCATTAAGCGGAGATTTAAAGTTTCATTTACGATTCACAGGCAACACAGGATGGAAGAGCAAAAATAGAAGCAAGCGAGGAAAAGGAGAGGGTGTTTCCACTTCTCTCGCCTGCCCCCTGCTTCCCCCCTCTCGGTTAATATCCCGGGGCTTCCACAGACGTTCGCCGGGGCACTCCCGAGTTCGTCTCTCGCTTCCCAGTCTTTACATCGTTCTCATTCCTGCCTCTCCTGTGCCATGTCCCTGCCCGACTCCCCTCTTAATTTTGTGCCTTCCCTTGCAGCTTCTTCATGACGACTTTCGTCTACCCGCTCGCATACAGACTTTGTTTTTGTGTGTTCTCTTTTTCCCAATGCAGTATGCTGTTTTTGAGGAAGAGTGAGCAGTGCGAAAACGACTACCTTCTATACGCCATCGTTACATTTCATTGAATGATAAAACATTCGTTTTCGGTTGTTTTGCAAAACTACGAACTACAAAGCAAAATTATACGGGGGAAAAGAGGCATTCAGGGGGAGATTAGGGAGTCGATTACAATTCCATCAATTTCGAATAATTTTTTAATCGCGATCAATACTTCAGTCACTAGTCGAATTGACAGCTCGACTTTTTTTTATAGGTATATTATCCTTTACTTCAATTCCTGAAATCTGACAAGTTCTTTGCAACTTAATTGAGAAACCTTAATCCGAGAAAAAGGTGAGAGGTGCTCCTCCCACATACAGCCCATAATGCAGCCCCACCTACCCAAACTATACATGCACATTTAATGATCGGTATCATCATATAAATTTTCCTACGTATGTTGCAACTTCACTTAACATAACTATTAGGCTTTCATATTCGAACTTCTTCATCTCCTTTGACAAACCGTCTCCGCCTGTACTTCATGTTGCATCCTCAGCCATGCCAATCCTCAGCCATGCCCAATACAAAGTCATGCCAATCCTCAGCCATGCCCAATACAAAATCATGCCAATCCTCAGCCACGCCCAATACAAAGCCATGCCAATTTTTGAAGAAGTTCCTGAAGGTGAAGGAATTCACCACTCCACTTAACATCCACTGTGATAAGAAATTACGCACTTTTATCGGAGCATGTGAGCCATACTTTGAAGCGTCTCTAAGTGATATTGCCATCCCAGAGATTCATATGTGTAACTCAATGTCCCATGAAGTACTTTAATGTCGTCCCTGTGAGAGTCCCAATGGAATGTCTGAATGCAATACTTTGTTGGGAAACGCACACTCTTGATTTTTCAAAATGATGTAGAATGGCATTTGGAATTTTTCTCAATAGAAAATAGAGAGAGAATAAAATTCCAACGAGAACGAGTGCTGTCCTGCATGAAACTGAGGCAATTTAAATTAATGTGCATCCAAGATGCTGAAACATGCAACTGAAAGCAATTCACTACAGCAATGTTGCCGGATGAGGAAAAAAGATCAAATTTTCATAACCAGAGCCACTCTCCATTTCCCTGTCCACCCCTTTCTGTGTGCCATGTGTACGGTAGGGCGAAACCATCAGACCATTAGATGCCCCCGAAATTTGGTCCTCAAAATGTCAACAAATGAAGGAATGAAACTCACTGCTGAGAGGCATCGCCATTGCTCTGCACAGTTATCACAGGTGGAAGACCTAGTTTCTTCCTCAGCTTATTTTTCTGCAAAGAGAAAAATTTCCTTAGCTCTATAACCTTAATGTCACCGATGGGAAAGTCGTGAAGCCGGCATGAACTCGAAGCCACTCACGAGACCGGATTCCTTGATCTTGGTGATGGCCCCTGGCCCAGAGGTCTTCCTCGGGTCTTGCCTTCCGAGCTGAGACAGCTTCTTCTGCTGCAAGAT